>JAFIRS010004057.1:0-102262 GCA_018342105.1 Gonioctena quinquepunctata
TTTCACTCGTACAATACCATACCGAACATTGAAAAAGGGTCGGAAATTCCGCTATTACGATAGATCTAACGTTTTGCGTACCATTGAATTTCCGCAAGGGTGTTAGAAATTGCCGATATTGAGGCGTTCATACAGAAAGAGATGGCGCTACCTGCGGAAGACCGCGAAGCGCTTCTCTCAAACCCAACAATAATACGTTGAAGTGTGAGATTTTCAGTAAATACTTTGCCATTTCATTCGTGGAGACGGATAGCATAGGCGTTACATTGGGATTTCTCCGAGGGTGTTCAACCCAACGAAATGCATTATTCCGATCTACCTGTAAACATTATAAAGGTGTCGACATTACGATTCGAGTGCAGTGTTACTTCGGGAGCCTTTCGATGGTGACACGCCTGCGCACACGATCTATGAATTTCCCCAAAGCTTCCGACCCCGGTTACGCGATAGACGAAAAACCTTCGAATTTACTCTATCTACCTGTAATACCGCAACGTGAAATCCACAACATTACGGTGTTGGTGGTCGATCAAGACGGTAGGCCTGTGGATTTTCAAGGGGAAAAAAGTACTTTGGTTTTGGAACTCAGAGTCGCGAGAACCAAATGGGATTAATAATAGACAGTGGTAGCAGCAGCAGCAGAGGCAGCGGTAGTAATAAAAGGGAAGGAGTGACGTCACAACGTCATTATCGCAGAAGCCTTCAAGCGAGCGGGTCGTGCTGCAGCAGTTAACATCTTCGAATAAATCCTTTCTCCGTTCCATCGATTTAATATTGATTCATCAGAATGAACTTCAAAAGAAGAAGAGACAACGATGATGCTTCCATCTCAGCACCCATGTTCGATTTGTATCGGTCTCCGAAATTTGACGAGTCCATTCGTAAAGCCGAATACAGAACTTATACTCCGTTCGTGAAGGCATTCAATTGCAACGATATCGTGGAATTTTGCATCAATCAGGTGGACTCGTTTTTTGCCATGAGTTCATCTCTGCTACTGATTAAAGGTAGACTTGAATTAAATAATGGAGGAGGTGACGTTACATTGGCCCCTAATGTGGGTGCTTTCCTTTTCGATTCTTGCACTTATAGCGAGAGTGCTCGGGAAATTGAATCGGTTCGAGATCCGGGAATTGTGAGTACCATTAGAGGTCTATTATCTTACGAACCTATGGATTCTCAGCATTTGGCTATAGGCGGTTGGAATTACCCCAATTTGCCTTTTTTGAATGAAGATGACAATTCTTTCAGCCTTCTCGTACCGCTCCGTCATATTCTCAATGTTTTCAACGATTATCCGCTGATTACGTGTGGACGTCAAACTCTACGATTTGTCAGAGCCCGAAATGATAATTTGTGTCATTATACGTGAGGCAGGTAATAATGCGGTGGGAACGACTACGGCTCGAATTGTGATTGATAGTATTGAATTGAAAGTCAAACACATTTTTCCTAATGCGGAAATAAATGAAAAATTAATGAGGTCTATACAGACAGACAGACCGATAGTGAAACCGTTCCGAAAATGGGAATTGAACGAATTGCCTTCGATAACGCAAAATGCTCAACGTGAAATATGGTCGGTTAAGACGAGTACCAGTGTTGAAAGGCCACGCTATGTCATCGTGTGTTTCCAAACTAATGTACGAGATAACGTTTCCGTCGATCCTACCACCTTCCAACATGTCAACATTCAAAATATACGTTTGTCTTTGAACGGTGAATATTGGCCCAACGAACGTCTACACTTGAATTTCGCTAATAATCACTATACCGAAGCGCATTCCAACTATACGGAATTTCTCGGCAGCTATACGAATTCCATGAAAAGTCTGCTCTTTGGATTACCTCGGTTTCAAATATCGCGCCTTATTCGTCATTGATTGTTCAAAACAGGAAGAAACTATGAAATCCGGTACGTTGACGTACGATTGGATATCGAATCGAGTGCGGATTCCCCTGATCGGACTCGTGTCTATTGCATCATCATTCACGATTGTATGATGGAATATCATCCCTCTCCGAAACGATGAGAAGTCTGACATAGATCGCTACGGGCGGCGGGGCGTTCATTCATCATCCAGCCATCATGCGTATCGCATCGCTGACATTCAAGCCTTCTAAGTCAATGGCATCTTCTATCCTAAGGTGTCCATAATCGTCGGCAGTCAGCGACACAACTTTGTTCAAGACACCTGTGCCGTATACCGACCTGGATGCCCAAGACCGCCGCACCGTAAGATATTTGGAAAATCGATGCATGGCATTCCATACGACACCGGATACATAGCTTATGAAGACATGGATGACATCCTACTGAGACACCTATTCTACCAGGCTGATCGGATTTATGTGAGAGGGAATCAAAAATACGATTTCTCAAGGAAAAAATGTAGGAAATGGGATTGTCGTACAAAGTGGATATCTACGATGTGGCCTTCTATGATTAAAGCCATTGGTCGACAGACAAGTTCGAGCCTACCCTGGACCACTGCCCCTACCACAACACCGGAAGTTCATGTGTGCACAGAGGAACACCCAGTATCTTCACCATTGGCTGTACATATATTTTACCAAATTAAGTTTTTATTTAGAATTGTTTTTAGGAAATAAATATGTATGTGTGTATTTCAGTGTTTCTGTCCATCTCCTTTCTCCCTTTGTCTCTTTCAGGTGGGGTTGAGTTCCCAAATGAAATAAAATTGAAAAATAAAGTTGAAAAAAATTTAAATTAAGAAAAAAGTTGAGAAAAAAAAGTTGAGAAAAAAGTTGAAAATACTTGAGAAAAAATAAAAAAATATGAGAAAAAAGTTGAAAATACTTGAGAAAAAAGTTGAGAAAAAAGCCAAGTTTGAAATGAAAACAAAGAGGGAAACCGTCAGAGGTATCTCTCTCTCTCAGACCCACACACGGTATACGTGGCCACGTCACGTACACCGTTTGTGAAATAAAAGTCAGTTAGATCTCTATTCATTTATTTTGATATTACATGACGATTCCAAGCTTCTTTTACAGTTTTGAATAGAATTTCGCCAAAGCAAAAAAACATTATGGTTATAACAACACATGAGAGTAAAAAATCTTATATATTTCATGTTCCAAGGGTGGTAGTATTGGTGGTGGTGGCGGCGAGGTCGATTATGGTGTTGTTGTTGTCATCGCCTTCGAGGTGGGGTGGCAGGTCTGTGGTGAAGAATAACCTTCGAAGTCCTGCTGTTCGATTCATTGGAATCCAAGACTGATTGTCATCTTTGAAAGAAACCGCTACTCCTCGTACATCATCATCATACGGTATGTCTACGTATAAGATGGTGTTCAGAATCAAAGTCACTAGTATCATTTGAATCATATTTCGATGTTGATGGTTGTGTCGTGCAGAGATTCAACTTTTTCAATTTTCTTGTGATGTTTCGTTTCTCTTCATAAAACTGTAACTCTTCGTTCAGAGCTCTGACTTTTCGATGAAACTGTTCCAATTTCCGTGTATACTCCTCTGTCATCGACAACATAACCTCAACTGACGTCATTTCAACAAAAACTCCAATATATACTTGTTTCGTTCTTCTCCTCCTCTAAACACTCTTTCGATCCACCCTGTATATATGGTGACGTTTTAAAAGTTATCCGTCCTGCTTCCATGTCGCCGACAGTGCCTTAGTCCGCTTAGATACAAATACGAATAGTAATCATATGAATGAAGTTATCCCACGGTTCGAGCGTGCAGCTGCATACTCTCTTATCTTGTTAATGTAAACAAACTCTTTCACAAAGGATGCCGCCGCCGATATCTTATCTCAATGTAAACAAAGGATGCCGCCGATATCCGGTCGCTTAAATAAACAACTGATAAGAAGTGCTGACGTAGATAATATTCCTGCAAAGACTTGTCGGTTGAGTCATGACCGCATCATCGCTGACTCCTCCCACTTTCCAAAATGGCCGCCGTCATTCACTGATCACGTGACACTTCCTCCCAACCAATGCCGTTGACGGATATTGGTTGACACCCCCATTTCAATATGCTGCTCGGCTATTGGATAACGGCCGGCGGCTATCACCACGCCCACGACCTATCACAGCTCTCCCACCTCCCACTCTCAATCACACACTCCCATACACACATGGCTGCCACCATCATCCCTACCCCCACCCGAACAACCACCCCCTCAACCGCTCGCCAAAACCCACCCCAAAATAGGGGTTGCGCTCGTAGTGACATAGCCCTTCTACTTAAAGATACTAAAAATAAAGATACTGGAAAAGATGCACTCGACCAAACACCCTCAGTTGAACTCCAGATAAAAGAGAGTCTCTCAACCATAGGGGCAGAGACCGGAAACCCTTTCAGTAGGCGAGACTCCATTCAGAGAACGCCCCCCAGAACTCCCTCTGGTTCGAGAACTTCCACGATATCTTCCCTCTCTGATATACAAGATAAAGTTAAGCCAGAAAAGAGTCCATTACTGGAGCAGTCAGTCAAAAGAAAAAAAAACAATCCATCACCTGAACCAAAAAAAAGGAATGAGGTCAAAGATAGGGGAGATATTCTCAAAACCACCATAGAAAGAATGATGGACCAAATTGAAAAGCTGAATCGAGTAGTCAAGGAGATGTACAAGCCTAAACAGGAAGTGAAGGAAGTGGCTAGTGGAGAAGTGGACAAGGAAAATAGGGTGGTGAATCAGAACAAAAGTGGCGAAATGAAAACGAGTGCCTCAGGCAACATATACAAGCGATGGAAGAATCACATAGGAATGATCACAGGGGTCGGTCTACAGCTGGCACCCAATGCCAAGAATGCAGGAAAGAGTCCCAGAAAAAAGAGAGGAGGGACGGGTTGACACAGCACCTGAACTTCGAAACCTTCCAGATGATAACAGAAGTAGATTGGGGAAATGAAATATTTCCAAAAATGAATGTAGAAAGTGGACACATATGGGAAGCTCCTAATGAGTACGATATCATACTGTCATGCAATGCTGAATTCGGGTCGCTTGAAAATGAGGTCTCATCAGCAATCACTAAGTTCGGGGGAGAAGATGGGCTCAGAAGACAAAATAAAACCAAAGGGGATGTGGCTATGATGCTCCATTCCCTGGGTTTTCCAAGAGAGTATGGTAGTTTTCTCTGTTCCCCTAGATATATTTACTATCCTATAACCACCGACGGTATAGGCACCAAGGAAGCGAAAGACATCGATGTATTCCAATCCATCGTTCAAATCAGGAACCATATACTTAAAAACAAAAAAACTAAAGTGGCTCTACCCGAGCTCAATGGAGTAGGAGGGATGATGCTGCGGAGGATCGTAGAGTACCTCTTCGTTAAAACCAACGTGGAAGTTAAAATATACAAACCAGTAAAGAGTCAGAAACTCCCAACTCAGGACTCAACTCAGGCCAACTCTCAGAGTAGTAAACAGAATACAGGTGGATTATCCCACCAAAATAAACCTAAACAAGATGCAGTACTTATCAAAAATGGAGGGAAAATCATATGCAGACCTTCTTAAAACGGTCAGGGGAACAGTTAATCCCAGTAATATAGGAGTGGACGTGAGGGATATAATAAAGACCAGGAAAGGGGAACTTCTCCTTACGATAAGGAATGGGGCGGATAAAGCTGAAATTCTAAAAAACGAGATCAGGGATGAACTACCAAGTGCAAAGACATCAGTCCTGGTGAATAAAAAAGTTCTGCACCTGAAAGATATGGACCAGGCCGTAACCGCTGTTGAAATTGAAGAAGAGGTCTGCAAAACAATCCGCACAAGATCGGAAACTTTCGAAGTGAGAGCCCTGCGACCAGCATTTGGAAACAGACAGAATGCGACCAGACAGAGAAAACCTCTGTATGAAATCTTCCAAAGTAAGACATAGGGCAGAAGAATGCACGAATAAAGCATACTGCATATACTGCAAAGAAGATGGTCATCAATTCAGCTACTCTAAGTGTAAGACATATAGAAAAAATTTAGAGACACCGCGTGGAAATACCGATCAAACTTAAAATCCTCCAGATTAATGCAAATAGGAGCCGACCAGCTCATGACATGGCACTAGCGAATGCCCAGGAACTGGCAGTAGGGATAATAATAATTTCGGAACCCAACCGGAATGCTATTAAAAATCGAAAGGACTGGATTTTCGATGAGGATATAGACACTGCAATAAAAATTACCGACAGCGACCTTGCAATAGAGGGACAAGGACATGGACCTGGATTCATATAAAATAGTCATGAGAGGGATGATCGGATATCCGCCACGACCAAAAATGACGTTACCAAAGATGAAGGAAATAGCAAACCACCTATTTCCTGTTCACCAACCTGTGATTTTTGACTGTGATATTAATGCTAGATTTTTAAATTTTACACTAGACGAACTGCAAGCCGCAAGCAGTAAACTAAAGAATAAAAAGGCGCCAGGACCTGGAAACATTCCACCGGAGATAATAAAGCAAGTAGTAATAGAACGTCCTGAAGATATATTGACAGTATATAATGCGCTTGCAAACAGAGCAAATTTTCCAGCTGAATGGAAGAGGGCAAGAATAGTTCTGTTAAGAAAGGGGGACAAACCAATAGACAACCCCACGTCGTACAGGCCGATATGCCTATTGGACGTAGAGGGTAAGTTGATGAGAAGTGATACTAGGGAGGCTTAAGAAAGAATTGACACGCCCAGGAGATTCATGCGATAAACAGTACGGTTTTAGGGAAGGCCGACAGACAGTGGACGCCATCAACCATGTGACAAAAATAGCTAGTGATGCAGTATCCTACTCACACGCCCACGGAGACTGTGTGCAGTGATCACTTTGGATGTCAAGAATGCATTCAATAGCGCATCATGGCAACTGATCCTAGAAGCACTGAGAAAAAAGAAAATCGAGGAGAGCCTGGTGAGTATCATAGCGTCCTACCTATCGGAGAGGCAAGTGATACTGGAGGCTGAAGGGACCAACGAAACTATGACGTTAAGCAGCGGCGTTCCACAGGGATCAGTTTTAGGGCCTACTCTGTGGAATATTTTATATGATGATCTGCTGAGAGTGGAATTGCCTGATGGTATTACATAATAGGCTTCGTGGATGATGTGCCATGGTAGTGGTTGCAAAAGGGAACAGACTCTGATGAATACGGCTAATATCGCACTCATGAAAGTTGTAAAATGGATGGAAAGCAGAGGACTACAGCTAGCTCCCGAAAAAACGGAGGCAGGCCTCCGCACCACGAGAAGGAAAATAGCTCCAATACAGTTTGAACTTCAGGGCACAATAGTAAAATTGAGAAAGCAATCAAGTACCTAGGGTATGGTTGATACTAAACTTACCCACGCCGAACATATAAATAAAGCCGTAGAAAAGCAGAAAAGACCATTGCAGCTTTGACAAGTTTACTTCCGAACATAAGAGGACCCAGATCATCAAAGGAGAACTCTTTCAGTGTGATACATTCCAGATTCTTACGCAGCTCAGTATGGCACTCAGCTACCGGAAACAAAAACTGCTAAGAAACTACAGAGAATCCAAAGATTAATGTGCATCAGGATATGCAGTGCATATAGAACCGTATCGGCAGAAGAGTGGGTGTCATTGCAGGACTACCCCATGAAACTCTTATTGAAGAAAGACAGCAGACATACGATGGCGAGGCAAAAACACAGTCAGAGCAACACTCATGACCAAATGGCAGGAGGCTGGATACTGGAACATTGACGATGACTGGCGCAATACGAAATAAAGCTGGTAAATAGAGTTCAGGGAAAGACTCTATTGACCAGCTTCTGGACAGCTTTCCAAAACATTAAAGAGAGACAGACTCAAAAGGCATACTGCAAGAATAGAAATGCAGATCAACGCAGCTTCCAGGATGGCATGAAGACGAGAGGAACAGAAGGGACGTGTTTGATGCAGAAATACATGAGAATCGACACAGAAGCTGGATCAGTACTTATAAAGTCATTCGTCATATATGAGACTAGTCGCAGAAGAATGGTGAATAACATGCCTACCACATGAAAATGGAAAGACGGCAGGAATACGATGGAGAGGTATAGTCGGTAAGAGCAAACTCTGACAAAATTTGTCAGGAGGCGGTTCCTTAGGACCGAATCCGACACTGGCCAACCGATAGAACAACAGGCTGGTGCGTCTTCAGAAGATTTTTTACCCCTCAAAAAAAAAAAAAAAAAAAAAAAAAGGTAGATAGATCGCGCCGACGGGATGCATGGCACAGGGAACAAAGTGTGTCTTGAGTGATGCCCTGGATACCGGGCGATATCTGGGGGATCATAGCCTTAATGGAGTATGGGCGCTCTACCTCGCCGGACAGTTCTTCGCACCTAACTCGTGGGACGCAAATGGAAACAGAAAATTAAGAAAAGAAAGAACAGACACCTTTGGAAGGTGACCAGAATAAGATCAATGAAACAAAAACCGGCTGCCACAAGAATCCTGTAGGAGGCACGCAAATGACAGAAATTGATCTACTCAAATCAAACCAAAAGAGGCAAAAGCAGAAGTCTCGGAACCTGAAACAAAAGAAAAACTCGGTGAGTCATCGACTAAGACAATCGACCCGTTTGCTAGGAGTCAAGCGATTGCAAGGACTCCACCGAGGCACAGAGCACGAAAAGGAGAATAAGCCAGCCAAGAGAAAGAAACCTAACGGAACTCCTATGCAAGGAGAAAGAAAACGCATTTCTGACTATTTTTGAAGAGATTACTCTTCAGGTTGAGAATTTCGATCAACTCTTGAAAAAAGCATATAAACCAAAAAAAGAGTATTTGGAAATATGTAGTAAGTTAATCTTGCAAACAGAGAAACTTAACTCTTATGCACTCAAACTTAGGCCAGACGAAGCCACCTGTGGGACTCCCGGAGACGATGCACAGAAACAGCTGCCGAAACAGAACGACCAGCTACGAAACGAAATTGTAGCTCTGAAAGCAGCGGTAGCAATCAGTCGAGTACACCAAACAGCGAATACAACACTGCTGGAAGACAATAAAGAGCTGAGCCAGGAAATTGATCACTTCAAAAAAGAAATCCCCTTTCTGAAAAAACAGCAGAAAGACACCAAGAGATCCAGTCGAATACTGAAGACAAATGCGCCGAATGTATGAAAACACAACTGTTACAGCGCAGAAAGCGTCAGTTGAAATAAGATGAGTCCTTTACAAGCTTTCAAGCCGTGAGGATGACTGGGGAAGCGGAATGTTCGAGAAACCTCTTACTCAAAAGGGGTCTATTTGGGAGGCTCCACCCGATTGAGATATTATTCTCATGCAACAGTGATATCGAGTCCCAATATAAGGGGGTTGGAAGAGCCATAGAAAAGTTTGGTGGCAAACACATATTGAAAAACCAAAACAGGAAAAAAGGAGAAGTAGCCATGATGACGCACACACTGGGATTCCCCGATGCCAACGGAGACTTCAAACAAGAGGCTAGATGGTTACATTACCCAATACTCAGTAACCGAGCAAATTCCACCGATGACGACGACAAGCTCCTATTCCAGTCTCTTAAAACGATCAAAGCACGGCTAATTAGTGACGTGGAACAGAGGAACAGAGGTGAACAGAGTGAATCATGGGGCTTGTATCCACCCGCATGTTGCAGTTTCTCTTCTCGGATACACCCATCAAGCTAGCAGTGTACGAGCATGATCAGAAAAAACACCAAGGAAAGCGTAAATGGGAACAAACTGAGTGCATCAAGAGCTCGCATGACACATCAACTGAACGAAACAGGAAACCGAGACAAGAGGGTGTCATTGTGCGGATGGATGACAAGACTCTTCCAGAACTCCTCCAAACAGTGAAGGCGGCCATAAACCCTGGCAAAATCGAAGTGGATATAGCTGGACTCAAGAAGACCAGAAATAACGACCTAGTTCTCAGAGTGAAAAATGGTTTGGATAAAGCACGTGTGCTAGGAAACGAACTTAGAGACAAGATACCCGGAGCAAAAGCAACCCTTCTAACCAATAATAAGACAATACACATCAAGAGTATGGACGGAGTCACGACTGAAGAGGATATTAAAGTGGCTGTTTCCAGGATCATAGGAAATGAACCCGACACTTTTGAAGTGAGAGCCCTCCGCCCAGCGTATGGTGGCTCTCAAAATGTCACTTTCATAATGAAAGAGTCTGACGCCAAGCACCTGACCAGAATAAAGAATATCAAAATTGGTTGGGTAGACTGCGTGGTGTTGGAAAGGAAACCGGAAACGCGATGTTCCAAATGTTGGGAATACGGCCACGCAAAATTATAATGTAAAGGTCCCGATAGAGAGAGTTCGTGCCTAAGATGTGGACAAGAGGGCCACAGGCGAACCCAATGCCCGAATTAATCTTTCTGCATATTCTGCAAACAAGATGGTCACCAGTCAGACAAACGAAGATGCCAGCTAAATAGGAGAAAGGAATGAAACAAAAGAGGGCAATGAGCCAAAAGAGGACAACGTACCAAAAGAACAAAATGAACATCAAAGTCCTTCAGATCAACAGCAATAGAAGTCGCCCGGCCCACGACATGGCACTGAGAATAGCCGAAAAGCTGTGCGTAGGAATACTTATCTTGTGCGAACCAAATAAAAATGCAATAAGGGGCAGAAAGGATTGGGTGATGGATGTAGACCTGAACACATCAGTCAAGGTTACTGACCCTCGAATTGCACTTATAGAGCAAGGACAGGGTTCAGGGTACACATATGTTAAAACCAGAGAATTCACCAATTTTAGCTGCTACTCCTTGGGAAACGAAGACCTTGAACATCTTGAAACAACTCTCACCGAAATAGGAAGCATGATTATGACCGGCTACGAGAGGGACATCATAGCTGGGGACTTCAACGCTAAATCTTCTCAGTGGTGTATGCCTGCTACCGACAGGAGAGGTCGAATCATGACCGAATGGATCGCATCAAACGACGTGATAATTGCGAATCGGGGAGATAAACCCACCTTCGTTAGGAGGGATTATGGCTCGATACTAGACCTCACCATCTCCACGCCAAATCTTGCAGCCAACATATTCAACTGGGAAGTACTGAAAGAGGAATATCTAAGCGATCATAATTATATTTTTTTTGAAGTTCTAGGAACGAGACAAAACCCAGCCATACCAGGAAGTATACGGGATTGCTGTTGGAACACAAACTAGCTCAACCGTCATAAACTTGAGCAGGCTATTCAACAAATCACGGAAGACACAACCGCTACAACAGCTCCAGTTTTCTCTGGTAAACTTGAGCAGTTATGTGATGAGTCAATGCCCAAGAAGAAAAGGATACCAAACCGTCGCCCAGTGTACTGGTGGAATAACGACATAGCGGAACTGCGAAAAAACTGTTTGAGACAGAGAAGGCGTTATACAAGAAACGCTAAAAGAGACCAGCAACACGTGAACCAGGAACTGTGGAATACATATCAAGAGAGCAGAAAACTTCTGAGAAACGAAATCAAGAAAGCGAAAAAGAATCACTGGAAGAACATCTGCAATGCTGCAGATGGTGACATATGGGGGGAAGGCTATAGGATAGTGATGAAGGGTCTACTTGGTTACCCGCCCAGGATCAATCTCACCTTAGAGACTATGGAAGAAGTGGCAAGTCACCTTTTTCCTACTCATACAACAGTGACTTTCCTCTGTGACAGAAACTCTACGTTCCCAAATTTTAATGCAGAAGAACTCACAGCCGCAGTTTCCAAACTCAAAAACAACAAAGCTCCAGGGCCTGAAGAAATACCTGCAGAAATACTGAGAGCTCTAGCTGAGAAGAACCCCAACTACGGGTTATCACTCTACAATGATCTGGCGAGTCGAGCTGACTTCCCTGATGAATGGAAAAAGGCTGCTTTGTTGCTCCTGCGGAAAGGAGAAGCCACTGGATAACCCCTCATCATACAGACCGATATGCCTGCTTGATGTTGGAGGAAAATTATATGAACATCTATCGCTTGGTAGATTACACAGCGAACTGGAACGCACCGGAAGCTTATCCGACAGACAGTTTGGCTTTCGAAAGGGTAGGCAAACAGTGGATGCAATAAATAGGGTGATAACCATAGCTAGAAAGGCTGAAGATTACTCGCCTGGACATCGTAGGCTGTGTGCCATGATTACGATAGATGTCAGGAATCGTGGCAACTCATCCTTAACAAACTAAGGACCAGAGGTATAGATGAGGGTCTGATCAGCATCATTGCGTCTTACCTCTCAAACAGGGGTTTACTTCTCGTGGAAGGGAGTGACAGCAGGATTCTCGACATAAACAGTGGTGTTCCCCAAGGATCCGTACTGGGCCCGACATTGTGGAACATCTTGTACGATGACTTTCTAGAGATGGAGATGCCTAGTGGAGCGGAATTGGTGGGCTTCGCAGACGATGTGGCAATGGTAGTTGTTGCAAAGAATGAGGAGATTCTCATGAACACAGCAAATGCAGGTCTCCAACGGATTTGTAACTGGATGGAGAGAAACATACTGCGGGTAGCACCAGAAAAAACGGAAGCAGTACTGCTGACAAAAAAAAGGAAGATGGGACCAATTTCTTCTAGCCTTCGAGAAGTAACGATAAATCCCAAAACTGCAGTAAAATATCTTGGGGTATGGATGGATACCAAACTCACCTTTGCAGTGCACGTTGGGAAGGTTATCGGGAAAGCAGAGAAAACGACCAAGGCTCTGTCATGCCTCATACCGAACGTAGGATGGGCCTAGCTCCTCGAAACGCAAGCTTTATTCGAGTGTGGTCCACTCACAACTACTCTACGGTTGTCCATCATAGTATGAAGCAACAAAAAATAAAAAACTCGTGACCAAGCTTAGGAGCATTTAAAGGAAAATGACCATCAGAGTTGCCACTGCATATCGCACTATTTCAACTGAAGCAGCGTGCGTCATTTCGGGAATACCCCCGATGGAACTTCAAATGATGGAGAGGAAGGAGAAATACGCTGGAACAGATAAGGATTTGGCCAGGGCCCAACTGATGCTAGGGTGGCAAGGAAGCTGGAACAATAGTTCAAAGGGAAGATGGACTCACGTCCTAATTCCAGATATTGCACGATGGACAAGCCGGCAACACGGTGAAATAGACTATTTCATCACACAGGCGCTATCGGGTCACGGATGCTTCAAAAAGTATCTGTTTGATCGCAACAGAGCTGACTCGAGCAAGTGCACCTACTGCTCGGAAGAAGATGACGTACGGCATACCCTGTTTTCCTATATTAGATGGGGAGACCAGCGTAGATAATTCTCACGCCGTACGGGAAGCATATTTAACCCGGAAACTATGATGGAATTCCTACTTGAAAGTGACGTGTCCTGGATTAACGCGTATGAAACATAGCATAATAGAAGTCAAAGAGAGAGAGGAGAGACTGAGTCGAAGACTTTGATCAAATTCCAGAAGAGAATTAAATTGAAGTGATGCGAAAGCGGATTCTGATACGCTATGCTGCAAACTACTGAAGGGGAAATTTTTCAGTCGGTAGGCGGTTCCTTAGGGACCGAATCCGACACTGGCCAGTCGATAGAACAACAGGCTGGTGCGTCTTCGGAAGATTTTTTACCCCTTCGAAAAAAAAAAAAAAAAAAAGGTGGTAAATGGAAGTTGTTTTTTTTTCCTCGTATTATAATTGTGATATTGGTTGTTTGTGGGAAACGTTTTTTTATTCGCGTGAATATATGTTACGACTTCTAAGATAAAAAGTTCAGGAAGTGGTAGAATTCCAAGTTTCTTAAAAAGATCTCGACATGACGTTTGGGAGACGTTTGCAAAGCAACGTATTATTCGCTTTTGTGCGATGAATACGTCTTTCGCTGCCGGGGAGCTCCCCCATATTGTAATTGCGTAGCAAATTCTTGGTTATACCTGGGCGTGATGAAATAGGAGCAAACTAGGTTTATCCAAAACGCGTTTGAGGATTCTAATTTGGTAGCATTTGGAGTGTAGAGAGCTAGTCAGATTTTTGCAATGTGATTTAAAAGCTGAGATCGTTGTCGATTATGATACCTAAGAATTTGGAGGATGTACTATGTTCAAGAGGTGTGCCGCAGATGTTCAGGTCCAGGGAAGGTGGATTGGTGCTTTGCCTGGTATGAAAAGTAGTAAAACTGTTTTTGATGTATTGAGAAACAGAAAGTTGTTGCTCAGCCAACTATGTAGGGCATCAGTTGTGTTGTTTATTTCATTTTGAAGTTCTACTGCGGATTCATCACAGAAAAGCAGGGTAGCATCATCAGCATACAAACAGGTGGAGGCTCTTGGCAGAACAGTTGGCAGTTCATTTATATAAATTATGAAGAGTATAGGTGCTAGGACGGACCCTTGGGAAACACCAATGTTATTTTGTTGTGGATTTGAGACATGGGTTATTGTTTTGATATTGTTGGTGCGATTGATTTTTACCCGCTGGATTCTTCCTTCAAGAAAGGAACTGAACCATTCGTAAGGTTTACCTCTTATTCCATCAGGATAAAGTTTATTTTTTCGTGTACTACACAGTCGAAAGCTCGACTAAGATCGCAGAAGACTCCTGTTGGATTTTCAGATTCAATAGATTGTATAATGTTTCCATAAAAAGAGTTAATAGCTCTGATAGTTGAATGTCCTGTACGGAAACCATGTTGATCGGGATGAAGTAAGTTATTCACGTTTAAAAAGTTTAAGAGTTGAGAAAGCATAGAATATTCGAAAATTTTCGAGAGTACGAGGAGGCACTGTGATTGGCCGGTAATTTTCAAAATTATGCGGGTCTGATTTTTTGAAAATCGGGGAAACTAGTACGTTCTTCAATCTGGTTGGATACATACCCTCTTGAAAAATATGTTTATTATATGAATGAGGGGTTCGATGATGTATTCAGAAATTTGTTTAATCAAATAACCTGATATTTCATCAGGACCGCAGGAATGTTTTCTCTTTAGTTTATATTTTATGATGTCCCTAATTTCTTCCTCTGTGACATTTTTTACAAAAATACTGTTAGCTATACTTCTCTGAGAAGTGCGTGGAGATTTTCCTTTTGTGTTGATTTTATTGATGGTATCATAAGGGGCCTGTATGAAAAAGTTATTGAAGGCTTCGGATATTATTTGTGGGTCCTCCGTTTCTTCATCATTCAGTTTAATACAAATGTTTTCATTCGTGGAGGATCTTCCGTTCAGCATAGAAATAACACTCCATGTAGTTTTATTAATGTTGGAAGAGGTATATATTTTGTTGTGATAAAATTGGCTTTTCGTGATTTTAACGAGCTCATTGTACTCTCTTTTTGAGATTTTATATGTTTCTTTCAAATTTGAATCTTTTTTTTGAGCATAAAACAGGTGTTTCAAGATTTTAGTCGTTTTTCGTGGACATATTTGATCAAAGTGATACATCAGTTTGTCGTGAAATATGTTGAATTTCGTTTCAACGTTTGTTGCTGAATATACGTTGCCATGTTTCATTTTTCAGTTCTGTTATGAAGTTGTTGATTTGGAATCACTTATATTGGAAATTTTCAGTATATCGGGATTTCTCACACTGGAGGAGTGAAATATTGTTCGGTGATCTGATATGTTGTTGTCCAGGACTATATGTTTGTCGTAGTCTGAATTATTGCTATATATTTGGTCAAGAATTGTTTGTGCTGAAGAACAGACACTTTAAGCCTAGGACTGAGATTATACGATGTCAGTAGATTAGAAAACTTTGTTACATCATTTTTTCCGAGTGAATTCAGATTGAAGTCACCATTCAGGATTATAAATTCATTTTTGCTAAAAATATTGTCTGATAGAGAATATAGATTTGTAGCAAAGATATCAAAAATACAGGATGGAGATCGGTAGCAAGTTAGTATTATATATTTCATACCAGGCAAATACTCCCATGATAAACCTGTTATTTCTATATTTTTTTCGTCAAAAAATTCGTGGAGAGCCAAAGATATAACACTCAAATTGGATTTGGACCATATGCTCACGCCGCCACCCCTATTATTTTCTCTACAGAAGTAGTTGGTTAAGCAATAGTTTGGAAAGTTATAATAGCTAATATTTTCAGCCATACACCATGTTTCGGCCAGACAAATGAATTTAGAGTTATGATAATCAAAATAATCTGTAATCATATTGTCGAGTTTTCCTTGGTTGAGACACTGTATGTTCAATAATAAAAGGTCATAATTCTCACTCACA
This sequence comes from Gonioctena quinquepunctata, assembly GCA_018342105.1. NCBI lineage: Eukaryota > Metazoa > Arthropoda > Insecta > Coleoptera > Chrysomelidae > Gonioctena > Gonioctena quinquepunctata. The sequence continues at coordinate 16,209 of JAFIRS010004057.1, forward strand.
TTGATTCCACCTGAGGCTATCCTGCATGAGTTGAGCTTGTCCTCTTCTGAAAAAATTTGCTGACACAAGCTCCTTCTGGCCAAATCCGTGGATTCATAGCTGCTGCTGAGTTTGATTGTTCAAATGATTTTATAAAAATCATTGGAACCTTAGTTGACAGTGAGAGAGCTAACAGTTATCTGCGAAAATTGATGAGCGCATTGAAAGTCAAGTGAGCAGTGGTCTTGCCACTGTAATCTCCTTAAAATTCAACAATGTACAGATTGCGCATCAAGATGCTTCCTTACTTGGAGATGTAACCCCCATACAAATTTTGAAAATAATCTGACCATAATCACAAAACTCATTCGTCATTTTGGAGCCGCCATCTTGAATTATTGAATTTTGACAGAATATTCATAATCTCAGACCCTGAAAACCTTCACATACTAATTTCGAATCGAATCGGACCTTAATCACAAAACTTGAATCTTTGAATTTTGATAAAAAATTCATGATCTCCGTTCTCAAAAATCCCCACATACCAATTTTGAATGAAATCGTACCATAATCGCAAAACTTGTCCACCATCTTGGAGCCGCCATTTTGTTTTTTTCTCTAACAAAACTTTCTTAATGCATTGTCACCGAGATTTTGAACACCTGCCAAATTTCTGGTCAATCCGATGTCGGCAAGTGCTCAGAAGTTAAGTACAAATTTTGAACCGGAAAGAATGACATAATTACAAACGAACGAGACAAGTTAAGTACAAGCTTGTGATAAAATGGTTATTCAAAAATCTTTTCAAAGACAAGCTTTTTTTCAAGTGCACTAAAAAGAAAAGTTTTCAGTTCAATACAAAAGCGGCAAGCTTTTGGATCTCTAACTCACGGAATAAACTACGTCACATATCCTAAGCAATTATTTTTTACTTTTTAGTGCATTTGGATAAAAGCTTGTCTTTAAAAGGTTTTTTATTAATTATTTTATCACAAGCTTTTATTTAACTTGTAATCTCCCCGAAAACAACCACATAACAATTTTGAATCAAATCGGACCATATTCACAAAACTTGTCCGCAATCTTGTAGCCCCCATCTTGAATTTTTGAAATTTTACAAAAAATTCACAATATTTGTCCTCGACACCCCCACATACCAATTTTGAATCAAATCGTACTATAATCACAAAACTCGTCCGCAATCTTGAAGCCGCCTTTCTGTTTTTTTCCCTATCAAAAATTTCATAATGCATTGTCACCGGCAAAAATGAATTTCAAATTTTGAATCGGAAAGAATGACAGAATGACATACGAACGAAGCAAGTTAAATAAAAGCTTGTACAAAATATGGGATCATTGGATCATTTCAGAGAGAAAATGACGGGTGGCCGTATTAACTTTTCAGAGAGAGAAAATGATTTGTGTTCCATGGAGTAGAGACGCAGCGTTGGTAATTTTCCTTCAGCCACAAATAAATTGGGCTGTTGAATTGAATAGCTAGAGAGATATGAAACTATTTTGGGAAAAGTTCATAAATGAAATTGTGTAGGAGGTGCCAAAATCGATTTTACCAAACCTTTTCGAATATATCACAAAGAAAATTATTGGGGAATTGTAGAGAGAAAAATTGTTGATTTCTGCAGAATTTTCAATACAGGGTAAATTCGAAAAGTAAACTGAATTTTAGTTTTTTTTTCATCTTCATACAGGGCAAAACTGAGAAGTGAAGTGTATACAGCTAAGCCTAAGGAGAAAATGAATGAGGTGTTTGCCGGCAATTATTTGAATTCAACGCGAAACGTTCATATTTAAAGTCATTCTGAAATGATTTGGTAACCAATTAGGGATTTTCAGAGTAGGTTCAACGGAGAAGCCATAAAAGGTTTGTGGTTATGATTTTTGATTAGATTTTTTCAATATGTACATGTTGAGTTCACCCTGTATACCTATCCAAGAAAAGAGTCATCGATGGAAGCTGAGAAACCGTGGGAGATGAAGAAAAATGCTGAGAAATATTTTGAAAGTTATTGTTGAAAGATATTTTTTTGAAGTACATTTTGTTGCTTGGAATAAAATTTATAGAGAGAAAAATAAGATTGATTTGATCAATAGTTGAAGGAGTGATCACACACACACACACACACCCATACACACACGCACCTACACCCACCCACACACCTACACACCCACGCACACACACACATACACACACAGAAATAAATAAATAATTGAAATTGATTTTTTCTATATAAACATTTGATTTTAATGCAAGAAATGATCAGGAAAATTTTAATACAGAAGTCTATTTTTCAGGAACTGAAATAAAATGGGAAGATGATAGTGATGGAGCCAATTTCAACGAGTTATTTCGGGAAAAAATGATTGAGACACTCGTTAGCCCGGAGGAAGAGGTTATTTTTTGAAATTTTTGTGAATGAAAAATTGAGATATTGGGTAAATTTCAGACCCAGGTTGAAAGTAATTTCGGTGAACTGTGAGGAAAGGCAGCACTGAGGAATAGGGATCGTATTGAGTAAAATTGGGCCCTTAATTTTCTCTTGTTGGAGATTTTGGCTTTTGCAAGAAGCTTTCTCTGATTTTAGTTCCTCATTGATGCAAAATTTTTGTGAGCTGTGGGAAAAAGCAGTTTCGAGTAGCATAGGCGTAATTAGGATATTGATGGCCCTGTAGAAAAGATTCGTCGTTGTAGGTTGCTTTGAGCATATTTTTCGTCGTTGTGGAAGGAAGCAGCTGAGAGGAGTTATTGTGGAAGGTTGATGAAAGTTCGAGGCAGGGGACTTTCGGAGTAATTGGGAGAAAATAGCTTCGAAGGATGGAAAAGTGGTAATTGTCAGGAGAGACAATCGGAGAACAAAAAGGCGATTGGATGTAGAAGGCCAGCAGGAAAGGAGTATTTGTGGATTATAATTCAATATTCGGCGGGTTGTGTGCCCGGAAAGTAGTTGTTCGTCGTCAAATAGTATTTTCGGTTATAGCGATGTTAGTCTGCTGATAGGGGTCTTTCATCCTACTATCAAACTTTGGCACCTTTCACTGTTCTTGGTTCTATCTCGGGCGCCACCTTTTGGTTTATAGTGGAAAAGGCCACTTTCGTTCCTGACAATCTCAGTGGAGAGAAACATTCCAGGGGTCAGTATAGTAATGATCATGTAAAGGGGACAGTAAGGCAGGCTTTAATTGCCTTTAACTGGGTTTCTAACCTGGGTGCCGACTGCGCACTGGATAATAATATTCTACTCAAGATAGTAAATAAAACACTATACTCTATAAACAGGATAAACAGGTATATTACCTACGAAATACAGGCAGGGCGGCTGACGGCAGCCTCAAGTTATCACAACAGATAAAAAAAAAATAACTGATTGGCACTATATACAGAGGAAGTGGGAAGGGTGTTTTCACGCAAACGGAGTGAATTAAGCAACCGAAAGCTCATGCGGCGGGGGGTTGATCTCGTACGGACTAGTATACAAGCTCAGAAACGGGTGCAACGCAATAGGCCCTGACAATTCGTAGTATGAAGCGGATATCAAATGTAAGCTTTTACGGGAGGCCAAAGCGACTAATTTCAGTAGCAGTGCGTAATGCTCTATGTGGGTCTGGCTTAACCTATCCTTCCCAGTTGAATTTAGCCTTTTTAATCACACCCTATTTTTCCCTTGTATTTCCCTGCTCGAGCCACGTCAAAGCGCAGGAAGGTGAGACGCGAGAAATGTCAACTCCTCCAATGCGACCTCCACCCGTGTTCACTACTACTTTCATTCCCCTTAAAAGTCACGCTGGAACGCAGGAAGGTGGAACGCGAGGAATGTCTACCCCTTCAATACGACCTCCACCCGTGTTTGCTACTACTTTCATTCCCCTTAAAAACGGCACGCCAGAGCGCAGGAAGGTGAGACGCGAGAAATGTCTAACCCTCCAATGCGGCCTCCAACCGTGTTCACTATTACTTTCATTCCCCTTGAAAACGGCACGCCGGAGCGCAGGGAGGTAAGACGCTAGAAATGTCCACCCCTTCAATGCGACCTCCAACCGTGTTCTCTATCTCTGCTTTAAAAGACACGCTGGAGCGCAGGAAGGTGAGACGCAAGAAATGTCTACCCCTTCAATGCGACCTCCTCCCGTGTTTTCTATCTCTGTCTTAAAAAGTCACGCTGGAGCGAGGAAGTTGAGAGCAAAATGCACCTTCGCATGTGCTCTCAATGAGCCAAACCACGTATCACATTTGAAACATGTCCTTGTTGCAAAGGAAACCAACTGACTCACCGGATACACTTCAGTTGCCCACACGGTCACAGTCTATCACTCTCCGCACGTGATGGTTCGGAGCGGATCTCGAACACGACTGAAATTACCAGCGCAGCATTAAAGTGAACATGGACCTCTGACGGCTATGGTTCGATGATGCGCGAATCGCAACTGTGGTACTTACAAATATTTCGGATGCGTTTCACCTGATGGAAAATATTTACCAAACTCTGCTCTCACTGCTTCGTCAAGCTGGTCGGCAAGGCTCGGAACTTCTTCGGTATTTGGCTCACACTCTGGATACTAGTTGTCGGACGCATGACTGCTTCTGCTAGACTCGGTAAGCTAATGATTTTTTGAAATATTTCCAAACGGAACTACAGTCGGTTTCCCCCTCTTTTGCAAATGCCTCTCGACCGAATATTAGGCGCGCGCCGTTTTGTGAACTCTGCCGAATGAGATACAAATTATATTTCCATAGTATAATTACCCAGCTTGTAGAATTCTCCTGGATAGCAATCCACGTGATGTGACGTCAGCCGGATGACGTCAGATGGCTGCGGCCGCTTTTGTTTCGAACGGACTGATGTCTCTGGCTTCTATCGTTGTTCATAGCACAGCTGGCTCGATGAAAGTTTTTTTCTCGAGTCGCTGGCTGGCGCAAGCAACACTCGTGCATTCTTTATATACACGCGTCGCTGCATTGGCGTGGTTTACGGAGGGTGTTTAGCCTATTTATCGGGTTGGATGTAAACCACAGATTTATCGCGAACACGAATGGTATTTCTAGACCTATTATTACCGCTGAAATGAATTTAAATCCTCACGGAACTTTTGGTTGTCAAACATAGCGGAAAATAGTAACTCCGTTACTCTGCAGATGAAGTGAGTTGCCTTTCCGAAGTTGAAGCGAGCGCCGCGAAAGGGTGGGCCAAGAGAGATGTTCTGCTGAAGGAGAACAAAGATTGGGAAAATTTGTCAGGATAGACAGTATGAAAAGGCGATTGCATACAGGAAGTCAGTGGAAAACATCAGTATTTGTTGTTTGTAATTCAATGTTTGTCGGGGTTTGTGCCAGGAAATTGGTTGTTTGTCGGCAAATAGGATTATAACGATGTCAGTCTGCAGAGGGAGTGAGTTGTTTCTGGAATTCTCAGTTTTTCGGTTCTACCTGATGATCATCAACAAAAATATATTGAAGACCCAGTGAATGCGATGCCGTCTTGCATCGATGTTACAAATGATTTCTGGTGAATGCTCCTTCTGGGAAAACATTTTTCTTGATCTCATTTATGGGTTCTTAAAAGACTGGAATAGAAAATCAAATTTTTACTTCTATATTTTTCCACTAAGCTAGGGTCCTTTCAAAATATCTATCACATGTGGTTCAATGTCCAGCGTGACTTTAGCCGGGGAAGAAATTGTTTTTTATTAGATATCCACAAGAATAACCTACTTCATTTTTATCGTGCAGTTTTCAATTCGCAGAAAAATATTTCTATTTCTATTCAATACTCATTTGTGAATGTTTCTCTTTTCAACACTTTATAACCCAGATCATTCAAATTTCCGATTATTTTCGAGTAATTTTCATCCCTGGATGTAACTCGAAAGAATTGAGCAAATAATCGTCCAATTTACGTGAATGATAAATTATCAGGATATTTGGGAAAATCAAAAAAAATTTATATATCAAATAAGTCGATTTCAGGATAGAGGATTTGAAAAATATACTGATAATTCGAATGCATGGAACGTGGTCACTAATTGCATTCTCATAATAGTAATTTTTGATATTTTTTCGATAACAGACGTATTGAAGTTATGTTTGTGTATTATTTTCTCAACTATAGTTGAGAAAAGTGAGACTGAGTTCAATCAAATCATTTTAATGGAGGAGCAAAGCCTTTTAATTTGTTTCATTTCACTTGAAGAAAAAGTCATTGAAATGGGAAGTTATAAAAAAAGACCTCAAAATTGGTGTTATGTTTCGAAAAATCTAATTTTTTTTCGTATACACTGGTGACAGCTGCTGCCCTTATCATATGTATATATTATATGTGGAAACATCCTTATTCATTTGAAAAAAAAAGTTGTGACTATACTTTACCCGAGGAGTTGAGATAATATAAATAAGTATGATAAATTTTATTAAGTTATCTAATCGGTCCCACGAATTGATTCCAAGTTTGTCCATTATGCGATAGATACTTGTGGTAGGAAAAATTGAGGAAGTTTGAGTTGATTATTATTGAAAAACAGTCAACAGTCTATTGACTTGTTACTCGTACTTCACTTCCCCAGCTAAAGCCTCGCTGGACATTGAACTACAACTGATAGATATTTTAAAAGAACCCTAGCTTGAAGTAAAAATCTGTAAGTAAAAATTTTATTTTCTATTCCAGCCTCAATTAAGAACTCATTTAGATGAATAGGAAAAAGGAAATGTTTTCCAGGAGAAGCTCTCACCCGAAATTATTTGTATCATCGATGCAAGATTGGCATCGCATTTGCTAGGTTTCCCAGTATTTTTGTTCTTCCTGATGATCGTCGACAAAAATATATTGAAGGCCCAGTGAATGCGATGCCAGTCTTGCATCGATGTTACGAAAGATTTCTGGTGAATGCTCCTTCTGGGAAAACATTTTCCTTGATCTCATTTATGGGTTCTTAAAAGACTGGAATAGCAAATCCAATTTTTACTTCCATGTTTTTCTTTTAAGCTAGGGTCCTTTCAAAATATCTATCACATGTAGTTCAATGTCCAGCATGACTTTAGCCAGGAAAGAAATTGTTTTCTATTAGATATTCACAAGAATAACCTACTTCATTTTTATCGTGCAGTTTTCAATTCACAGAAAAATATTTCTATTCAATATTCATTTGAGAATGTTTCTCTCTCCAACACTTCATAACTCAGATCATTCAAATTTCCTACTGTTTTCCAGTAATTTTTATCCCTGGATGTAATTCGAAAGAATTGAGCAAATAATCTTCCAATTTAAGTAAATGAAAGATGATCAGGATTTTTTGAAAATAAAAAAAAAATGTATATATCAAATAAGTCGATTTCAGGATAGAGGATTTGAAAAATATACTGATAATTCGAATGCATGGAACATGGTCACTAATTGCATTATCATAATGGTGATTTTATGTGCGTTGAAACAAATTTATAGGGCATGAGTTTACATAAATGAATTATTCAGTTACAAATATGGAATAAAATATTCCATCGTCTAGAATGGTAATGAAATGATAATTAGGTTCTGAATCAACATGAATCATAAATATTCTAGTAGGTTAAGTTAGATTGTTTCGGGGTCGATGCAATGATATGATTTGAGATAAATCCAGTACCAGAAAATGTACTGAAACTTATTTATTATTACTGTTGTTATTTCATGTCCCACAGAATATAATACACTTTGTATATAACTAGTCCAATTATTTTTCATAATAACCATACCTTTGAGGAACGATTCACTTTTGGAAACAAATCTTTTATTTATTTTGATCTGACAGAACATAACGTCATAATTTGGGAGGATCGAGCTGAAAATGATGAACCTGAATAAATTTGAGAATTATAAAATATATATTTGTTAAATATTTAAATATATATATATATATATATATATATATATATATATATATATATTATATATATATATATATATATGTTTGGTCACTTTTTAGGTGAGTTTTGTAATAAATTATGCGTATTGATATGATTGTGTTGTGAGGGTGACATTTACCGATGTAAAATTAACTTTTTAGTTTCTTTCAAACCATATTGTGAAGCTTGTGTCTCCTGCAAAATAAACACTTGCACTCAGACCCGTTCCATTACAACTTGGCGCCCAACTAGTGGAGCTGACGAAATGAATTCCCAAGAACAAGAAAGGATCTTCCGATTACGACCAAATAGTCGATTAAATTATCATCGATCACATCATGGATTGAAACCAGTAAGAACTGAAACATCAACAGGTATGAACGTTCCATTTGATTCAACCAAGAAAGCAATCCTAGGGGGCAAAAATATTAACACGTCAGTGGAAAATTAGCCATTATTGTCACAAACAAATGATAATGCAGTGAAATGTACAGTGGAAGACCCTATGCCTGATATTTCCATCCCTCCAGGGACTGTAGGAGTTCAAAATCGGAGTGAAGATACATTCTCTGAGTTTTCTGAAGGAAATTCAGCTTTTCAGTTACCAAAAAGTCCCCAGCCTCTGTTTAGGCCACTTCCACCTAATTCTGTCAGTGCTCTTCCTGAAGTTGATCGATTAAGAACATTGCAGAACCAGAAAGAAAATATGACATACCTCCAAAGTGCCTCTCAATTAGAAAATCCAAATCACATGGGGGCACAAAATCTGATTTTTCAACCCCTAACATCATAAGTACACCACAACTGGGAAATTCCGGCATTATGGAGAAGCCCACCTCGCATTTTCAACATCCAAATTTATATGAGCATGGTTTTTGAGTGCCACAAACAGTCACTGAACCTGCTGAAAACAGTAAAAATTATTTTAACAATTTACTAACAAAATTCATTGATGATACAGTTCGAAATACTTGCAAGTCAGAATTTGCTTTTGAACAATAATCGAGTGAAAACTAATGTGAATAATCAAGAATACAAGAATGTTAATAGCTTACCAAATGATTTTTTAAATTTGAATGTACAAGGTGTGCCAAATACCAATCTAGCATCAAATATTGAAAATGTGTGTTTAAATAACAGTCAGTTAATGCAATATTCTTCATGGGATCTAGGTTAGCTTTTACCTGATTTTGATGGAGAAGGTGATCTGCAACCACTGCACATTTCACAGATTATGGAAAGTGTAAATTTTCCTAAAGTTCATTTTGATCATGTGAAAATTTTGTTTGGCCGAAGTTTTGAGAACTCTGCAAAACTTCGGTGCGATGCTTTTTCACAATCATCAAATAATCATTAGGTTTGCAAAATTGAATTTATTGAACAGTTTTGGAAGGCAAAAAAACAAAGGAAAAATAGAAGATAGTTTAAAAAGAGACGAATATAAACATTTGCAACCAAAATACTCACCAAGTGAACTCATTAATATGATAGCACCATATTTTCCCCCTGTGTCGTGTGTATTGATAGGGTGTTTAACTCTTTCTCAAGCAGTGATTCGTCTTAGCTGCATGTCTAAGACATGTGCAATGAGTGTTATAAAAATATACCAGAATGAAATAAGACAAAATTTTATATTGAAAACAAAAAGCAATTCCACAATGAAAATAAAAAACAATTCTATGGTGAAAATAAAAATCAACTTTATAATGTAACAGCTCATGCTCGTTGAATGGTAATTTTCCCATGAGCTTTGGGATGTACTGGAACTTATTTATTATTACCATTGTTATTTCATGTCCAGAAACTAATACACCCTGTATATAACTAGTTCAAACATTTTTCATAATAAGCATACCTTTGAGTATCGATTCTCTTTTGGAAAAATATTTTATTTATTTTGATCTGACAGAACATAACGTCATAATTTGGGATGAAATGATGAACCTGAATAAATTTGCCAATATATATATATATATATATATATATATATATATATATATACATTTAAAAATATATATTTTATCATTGGCAAATTCATTCAGGTTCATCATTTTCATACCGCATAATTCATTACAAAACTTACCTAAAAATCACCACCACCAACTATATATATATATATATATATATATTATTTTTGGAATTTTAAGGAATTATGCGGGGTATTGATATGATTTTGTTGTGAAGGTGACACTTACTAATGTTAAATTCCCTTTTTGGTTTCTTTCAAACCATATTGTGAATCTTGTCTCTCCTGCAAAATAAACACTTGCTCTTGGAACATATCGAGTTTGGCTAACTCCATAGACCCGTTCCATTACAAGAATAAACAATGATTATTCATTAAATAGAAACACAAATCTTCCAACAACTACAGATGAGCTGAAATTCTGGATTCAGGTGGTTTAATGTATCAAGTATCCATGATGCAATTTTTCACCATGCGACGGCTCTAAAATTCAAAAACTTGTACAAACTACAAACATAATGGAGATACTGATACAAATAATTGAACCAAAAGTTGTTGCTTGTGATTTCTCTACAAAAATGGTGTCCATCAAAATTTCGCATTCACAGACATAATACTATTGGTACTTTCCAACAATATCAATATTCCTAATTTTTGTGCCCATGTATTTCTATAGGAGAGTATAAAATCCACCAAAGAACGGGGCAGGACATCCGAAGACAAGGTGATAATTGGAGCAAACAGTAAATCCTACGTAGAGTTGCTAAAGTCAGTCAAAACATCAGTTTAAATGAGGAATATAAAAAAGATCACGGAGAGCAATTTACTATAAGGAGGAAGAGGAGAGCCAGAACTCCTGGGGGAAACGATTTTGTGGTACGATTCAGACTATGATATCGATATATAAAAATATACGGGTCGAATAGAGAACCTCCTCCTTTTTGGTTTCGTCGGTAAAAAAATGAAACACTACTAGTTTCAACCGGAATAGACGCGGACCTAAACGAGAAACGAATAGGACAGCAGATAGCGATGCAAAGACCCCAGGTAGACGAGAAAACTCACTACATCAAAAAATTTAAGCAAAGCATATACGGTAACCATACAGTCATAATGAAAACAAGCATAAAAAAAGGAAAAACACTAGTCGGAAACGCATGCCCATCGAGGAAGGTGTTATCGATGCCTGAAGTTGAGGGCATTGATGGAATGGACACCTGCGTTGGTAGCCGACTCAGATCAAAGAAATTCCAGGAGTTGGCGTAAGTGAATCCATAGATTCATCTCCGGATTTGTTAAGGATCTGGAAAGTTTCAGAACTCTAATTCGATTATTACGAAAGATACGGGGGTATTCCCATGAGAATTGATAAAGGCGTATTTTTTCAGAGCTGAAATTTTTTCAGAAACATGGTGTCCTCATTTCGAATCTGGTAGAATTTTCAGCTTATCTTTCAATATTGAAATGAAAAGTTCAATAGGAATTGGCGTGCAGTTTAAATCGCTCAGGTAGACGTCAATGCATTTTCAGACTAATCTCTAGAATTTGAAGGAATTTGCGAATTTCAGAACTCTGAGCTAATGATATCTGTTGTCAGTGTGGGCATTACAAGACAAGAGAACGCCCATTTTTATCTCGCGAAAAACAGATTTCTTGCCTTGTCTTGATTTCCTCTTGGTTGAGACGAGACCAGGCACCATTGAGCATTTTATTGTTTAAAGAGCAATTTTCACGTTAAATTCTCATGCACTTCTTCATGTGATTGATACGTCACTTTTGTTGTCCATTGTAGATCCTCTTTGTTGCAAAGTCAACTACAGACCAAATACAGGAAAACATGTTGATTAATATAGAAGACAGTGGCAAGAGGTCAACATATTTGTTTTGATGAGGTATGTAAAAGTTCAAAGTATTGAGTATAAAAATTGCATCGAAAATCGAGGGAAAAGTGATTAAGCATGAGTTCGGATGCTACACCTGAGCTGAGCATGAACTGCCTCGAGTAGAATTCAAGTTTCTTTATCATAATTACACTATTATGTATTCAAAGAAAACTTATCAGTGATGAATTGTTAAAGGGCAAATTTAAAGTTTACCAATGTTTTTATATTGGCCCAAAAGCCCTTTTATTTTCAATCAATATTCCCTAAGTCAAAAAAGTTTTTTATTCTATAATGTTTTACTGGAAAAAAATTGGGTAAAAAAATACAGAAGGTTGGTTTTAAATTTTGCTGATATGCAGATCAACGATTTCGTTGGGGCGCTTCTGTTTTGATGTCCATAAATGGGGTGGAAAAACGGCATCCCCGGATATGTATGTGTTTTCAATAATCAGGGTCGGGCATCACCAAAAAAACTTGTGGCAAGGAATTTTCCTTTTTAATCTACTGAAAATTCAAGTTCTTGTGTAACCCATGAAATATGTACCCCAAATTTTTCTTTTTTTGGGGCCAAAAAGGGTGCTTTTGGGTACCAACTCAAAATCTTCCACAATTTCGGGGAAAAGACAGAGAATATTACTACATTTTTTATTTTTTTTTGCATTATCTCGTAGAAAAAATGTTTTTTTTTTTGGAATTCACGAGGGGAAATTTTCCCCCTCCTGAAAAAATTGAACCCGTGCAACCGTAGACACGTGTTTGGGGGCCCCGGGCCCCCCATCGTACGGGGGGGAAGTGCAAGGATGGACAACACTTGGTAAAAACGACAAATAAAAAGGGGGGCAACAAACAGAAGCCAGCCGCTCTTTTTTTGATTTCCGCGACCCAAAAATTTCCGGGGAAAAACACCCCCGGGGGGTTTAAACCCCCCGTGACACCCGGGAAACCCCGGAATATAAATAAAAAAGAGAAAAAATCGGGGGCCCCTTTTAAAAAAAAGGGAAAGGGGGAAATTTTGGACCCCCCCTCAGAAAAAAGGGAACCGTAGACACGTGTTGGGCCTGGGGCCCCCCAAAAAAATACGGGTGGAGAAGGAAAGGGGGGGACAACGGGGGTTTTAAATTTCTCTTTCATTTTTTGGGTTTTTGTTTTAAAAAAAATGGGGGCTTTTCCCCTTTCGGGGAAAAAAAGGCCCGGGGCCCTTTTCCCTTTTTTTCCCTTTTTCCCCGTTCCCCCCCTTCCCCCCTAGAGGGGAACCCCAAGGGCCCCAAACACTGCCCCAAAACCCGGGGGCCCCAGGGTACAGGGGGGGTTCCATTTTTTAAAAATTTTTCCACAAAAAATAAAAAAATTCATAAAAAATTTTTTGGGATTCGGGGTTTTTCATCCGGAGGGGCGGGATTACCAAAAAATCGGGGTTTGGCCCCCAAAAATTGAATTTTTTCATGTTTTCCGAAAATTTCGGAAAAAAATTGCCGGGTTTTGCCCAAGTTTAAACCCCGGGGTTTTGGGGAAAAAAAGGGGTTTAATTTTTTTCCCCCGTTGTTTACCCGGGCGTAATGTTTCAATTCGCAAAAAAAGCTCCACTTTCTAGTTTTCCGGGGGGCATTATTTTTTAAAGCCCGGGGGTGTTGTTGGGGCGTTGCTTTTGAAAAATATTTTATCCCCGGGGGAATTTTTTTTTTGGCCCCCTTTTTTGGGAAAAAATTTCCCGGGGTTTTCAAAAAAAAATCTTTGAATTTTTTTCCGGTTACCCCAGTACCGGGATTGGGGGTTTTTCCGGGGGCTTTTTGCGGGCCCTTTTAACCCCGAAAAAAAAACGGGGGGCCCAATCAGTTTCCCCTTTTTTGGGAACCAAAAATTCCCCATTTTTTGTTTTACCATTTTTAAATTTTTAAATTTTTCCCGGATCCCTTACCCCAAAAACCCGGGTTTTTTAAAATAGAAAATTGGGAAAATGGTCACCTAAATCGGGAAATTCGTAGATAACAGGTATGTGAGTGAAACCCCGCTTTTTTTTTCGGGTACCGTTCCCCCCGCTTAAAATTTTTTCCCCAACCCCTTTTACGGGAACTGAAAAAAAAAAGAAAATGGGGGGGGGGCCCCGGTAAATTCAAATTTTTATAAAATTCCAAGGGGCCAAAAAACATCGGTGATAAAATTTTTTTTAAAGGGGGCTTCTTTAATTTTTTACTGCAGATGTTTTTTTTATCATTGAAAACAACGTTTCCCCCAATTTTCCCCCGGGGGGGAAAAAACTTTTTTTATTCTATAATGTTTTCCGGGAAAAAATTTTGGGGGATAAAAAAAAAAACAAAAAGGGTGGGAAATTTAAATTTTTTTTGTTATGCGTGCAAAGTTTTTTTTTATGCGGGGGGTTTTTTTGATGCCCCCAAAAAGGGGTGGAAAAACGGCACCCCCCGGGTTTAAAGTGTTTTTGGAAATTTAGGAAAAAACATAAAAACATCACCAACTTCTTGTGGTTAAAAAATTAATTCCTTTATAATCTACTGAAAATTCAAGTTTTTTGTGTAACAGGGGAAAAAGTACCCCTTTTTTTTTATTTGAAAAAATTGGGAAACCAACTCAAAATCTTTTCCCCAATTTCGGGAGGAACAAAGGGGGGAGAATATTCCTCCCTTTGTATGTTTTTTTTTATCTCGTAGTAAAGTGCTTTTTTCCTTTTTAAATTTCCCCCAAAAAATGAATTATGTTTTATCCATTAACCCGTGCAACCCCGGGGAAAGTTTTGGGTTTTGGGGCCCCCTGGGGGGTGGAGGTGGGTTTAAAAAACCTTTGGGGAAAAACGACAATTAACGGGGCCCCAATTTTTTTGGTTTGGCATTTTTTGGGGTCACCCCCGGGGAGTTGCTGGGTTTTCCCCCCGGAAAAAAAAGAAAAAGAATATCGGGGGGGCTCCCCCAAATGTTTTAACCTTTTTCACTTCCCCCCCCGTATTTTTATGGGGGCCCAGACCCCAAAAGGGGGTTGGGGGATTTTTTTCCCCCCGGGGGGGTAGGGCCCCTTAAATTCCTTCCATTTTGTTTTAACGGTCCCCGATATTTTTTCATATTTTTTCCGGGGTTGGGGTGTCACGCGGGCGTAGGCCCCCAAAAGGGGTTTTCCCCTTTAAATTTGGGGGTTTCTGAAAAAAAAACACAAATAAACCCGGGGGGGTTTTTTTCTTTCCGCTTTTTTTTTTCCCCAATTTTCCCCCCCCCAAATTCCAAAATTTATAAAACCAAACCCCAAAAAATGCTTTTTTACCCTTTTTTGGGGGTATGTCCATTAAAATTTCCCCTTAAATAAAAAATATAAATAGGGGATATATATATATAAATATATATATATATATATATATATAATATAAATATATATATATATATTATGATGAATTTTTTGAATATAATATTGTTATATTTTTGCCCCTGTATTGTTTGCTGTAATAATAATTGCCAGCGAACGTCACTGTTCTCTCGTCACGCTACCAACAATTATTATTTTCCTCACCAACGCTAAGCAACAGTTGGTACGCCATTATCTCAAGGTGGCCGGATCAAGGCAATAGAGACACTGCCACTGCTAGCTAACTTCAGTTTATTGAATGGTCTTTGGTATGTTATTGATCATTGTGAGAAAACAAAACAACAAAATATCTAAAAGCAATTATCTCCTTTATTCAGGAAGACTTAATAATACCTGGCCTACGAGAAATAACTCATACTAGGGTGAATCAAACAAATATTCACGGATAATGATAATAAATCAGATCATGGATAGATAAACAGAACCTCACTTTTTCCGTGAGAGAGACGTTTTCTGTTATTGTTCAAAATAGGGTGACATAAAGTTCTTCGAATGTAAAATATGTTATTTGTGAAATAGTTCAGGACCGGAAGAGCACTATTAAAGTTTTATACCTGGTTGGAACTGTTGTTGTTCTAATTATACCATGAATCAGGATGTCTCCTCTCTCCAATCGCTGTCAGGACTGCAATACCATGAATCAGGAACTATATAGATGCGGAAATCAGCATTTGGATCCGTGGATATGTTATCATTAAGGTAATATTGGTTTTGTTTACCAAATGATGGGATTATTCCAATTTTCTTCTAGTAAAATTTTTGCGTGGCATCCGGTTGGAAATTTATTTTCGATCTCTTTTGAAGCTTTGTTTTCTATCGCCTAGCTACATCTTTTTCTCCTTGTTTTTTTCATTTGAATTTTTGAATTGGTGCACTAAATTGTCACTTTTCACTGTTTATATTTATATTGCATAATTTATATATACAATTATTTTTCCACTCTTATCATTATTTACAAATTTCAAAAATAATTGCTTCTGATACCATCTCATTGCTACTCTCCCACAATTTCCAATTTTACACCTGACCATCTATTCCCTGATTGGCTATTTTTATAAAGACATTTGCTGTTCTATCATTGGCTACTTTTTGTTAGCTACAGTTTCATATACTGTATGTTTCAAATTTATAAATGTGTTGATTACTGTTTATTCCTGAAAATTTTGTAAATTTAGACTTTTTATTGTCTTTTGAGCAATTATGAGTTATAATAATTTTGACAGTGTATGAAATTGATTGTTTTATAGTATTTTGACATTTTTATCTATACATATTCTACCTAGGCTCACAATATACAAAGAATTTCAAAAGTTATTCACAAACAAACTCTTGAAACCAATAACCATCTAGTAATTATTATTTTTGTGGGTTTTTAGTCTTTTAAAATTTACAACTGGCATAACATAACATAACAATATATATATATATATATATATATATATATATATATATATATGACCAGAGATATCCTGATTAAATCTGAAAATCTCACTGTGAACCAAGCCCAAATTATAAGGGGTTAGTGAAGTGGGTCAAATACCCGTAAGATAACAACTACCTCCCTGGCTAAAGCCTCGACGGACGTTGGATGACATTATATGAATAATCGTGCAAATGCTTGCTGTGGAGCAGATACATGCCAACCAATGCAATTAGAGTCGACCACCCATATACCGGTTGCAGGTTTCTGCCCCTCATCAGTACAACAACTAATGTCTGCCAGCCTAAACTGATTGATCCAATTACCTCTACTTCACTGCCTTGTCTGAGGCAAATACTATCAGGCGGATTAGTCCGACTGGTAGCGCCACTTCAGATCAAGCGCAAGCATACCCATATAGGCACTCCAAGGCTGGAGGCAGAAATCTGTAATACATTGTCCAGTAAGGTTCTGCATGTGCCCGGAGATATCCTGATTGAATCAGGGAATCTCACTGTGAACCAACCCCAAATTATAGGAGGTTAGTGAAGTGGGTCGAATAACCATAAGAAAACAACTACTTCCCTAGCTGAAGCCTCGACGGACGTTGGATGACATCTCATAAATAATCCTGCGAAGCCCCTCTTTTGAGAGGTTAGGTTCTCGCCCCAGATATGGCAGTGAAGTAGAGATATTTGGATCAATCAATTTGAGCTTGGAGAACGATTGTACAGGGATAACATTTCTTTGTAAATGGAAGATTTCCTCTTTCACTGCCCCAATAAAGTAGAACGATGCGGTAAATAATTCAAAACATAATTTGATGGATATTTTTAATGAATCGAGTTGAATCGAATTAAACCAAAAGCTCCTGGGAATTCATTGATCCTTCACAATGGAGGTATTGGAGAAAATCACTTTCCGGACATGTTATTCATCAATGTAAAACATGAGAATGACGCTCTGAGGACCTGAAAGAAAATGATTGTTAGGATTTTCACTAAATGGTATTTATCATATAATTTTCTATATATTTTAGTTTTCACCTACTTTACTGATAAGCTTGCACTTTTTGATTCACATAAATATGTACATGTACCATATAAACATTGGATCTCTCATTGCAAACTTCAATGAATAAAAAAATTGGGTTGTTGACAATGACAGACATGAAATTTGAGTGACTGAAACCTGGCTTTATGTGGGATTGAGCAATGATACAGTGAGTCTCAATGACTATCATTTCATTCGAAAAGACAGACCAACTCGTGGAGGTGGAATTGGTATGTACATATTATTATATATTATAAAGAAATTTAATTTGATACAAAAATTCGAAAAGTATAACAATCTGGATTGAAATATTCTATCAGAATAATAACATAGCTCTGGGAAATCTGTAAAGACCATCAAAGTCAAATATGCAGCAGTGTCTGGATGAAATTGAGAATCTTTTCCCGAATAAATTCAGCTATTTAGATAATATTATATGTAAGGGAGATTTCAATATCAATGTGATGGATATACAATCCAATTCATAGCCGTTTCTTGTCGATTTTTTATACTTTCGACTTGAAACAAGTTATTCAAAGAGTCCATACGTATGATATAGTAAACTAGTTCCGGGCGGTTGTATTTCTGATCAGTGTTCAATATATGGTGATTTTAAAACTGATTCTGCGGGTAACAGTTATCAAAACATAATACATTTAGGGCCCATTGACATAGTTATTTCAGATCAGTTCATGATTGATCTTGGGACAATACCTTGGCATCTCTTCTTTGAAACTGACAATATCGATAATAAAGTGATGAGCTCATGAGCTCATGAAAACTAATTTTCACAATCATCAACCTGTAACGTCATACACTATTCGAAGGAAGCAACCAAACTGGCCCTGAATAACTAGTAACATTGAATTAATGCAGAAATTTAAAGACAGAGCTCTCAGAAGATTTGAGTATTCTTGTTCAGTACATCATTAGACATATTACAAAAAACATTGCTGAAAAATCTACCATGAATTGAAAAACTCCAACATGATGGAACAATGGAAAGAACTCGAGAAAATTTCTGTTTCAACTACAAAATGTAAAGTAATACCCGGAGCTCTGAAAATTTTTAATGCTTTGAATAATCATTTTATTAATATCTCAACTGGTCCATTTCTGATGTCGTGAGACTAACGAATCATATGTTTGGGTGGATAGATGGAGAATCTGATCACTATAAAAACAAACAAAACTGATGATAGATTTATGGATCATTTATGAAAAAGAATGTTAATTGTTTCATGGTTGATGATGGAGATATGATTCAGCCTTGGTCTCAGTGAACTATTCGGTTTGAGCTGATGCAAAATAGTTACTCCATTCAACTCCCAGAGTTTGCATGTTATCAGTAAAGTAGTTGATTCTTTGAATATCACAAGAAAACATCGTAGCTGTATCCACTTTCCAGATATTATTCAGTTCCAAAATTTAACTGAGAATATTTTTTCTTTGAATATATTCCATACTCTCGATAACTTGATATCACTCTTTCAATATGAAATGTTCGGATATTTACTCGAATAAAGAGATCGAAGTCCATTCTGAAAAGATTATAAGAAATCAGTTCGGGAGCTTGCTGAGATCTTGCCAAAATGAAAATTATATCCTTTTTTAATGAAGATGTAGAACCAGTCCAGTTGCTGGAGAAAATACAGTCTGGTAAAATTTTGGCCTGAAATTTCAATATTATTTTGAATATAGAAGAAGATCCTCAATATTCATACCTGATAATTCATTTCATTCCCTATTGCACAATATGTCAAGGGTTCACTCAAAATTCCGAAGAGAAATAAAATGATTATGGTGGATTGAAACAGACCTAAAGGTTCCTGCAAAAATGAAAATTAAAAAACCTTCCAAATATTGAGAAAATTCACTTGAAATTTCCCAACAATTTTTACATTGTTATATATCATTAACACACTCCCTTCATCACTTAAAGTTCCAATGTTCGAAACTAACATATTGAAACTGCCAGCTGAAAGTATAATAAGGAATGCCCCAATAAAAATCAGTGAAATACTGCAAATATGATAATAGTTGCTTCATTGTTATTGTAATATCATTATTATTGGAACTTATAAATTGACGGATTGAACTCAATGAAATAGACTGGATCCTGTAGATAATAAAAAAATACATGGTGATAATGATAAATTATATATGAAACAATAGGTAGTGTAATATATTTATAAGCCTATGCATGTTTGTTCTTTCGTGGCGCTCTAGAGACCAAACGCGTGGGCCGATTTTGATGATTCTTACGTCAATCGAATTGTCTCAATTTTGCGAGTGTCACTGAATACATGATCAATATCAAAATTCGATGGCGACAATATTGTGAATAAAGACATGAAAGTAATAATCAAAATTCAATATGGCGACAACCGGACGCCATATTGTGAAAAAGTTATAACAGTGTATAGCTTGGTACATCAGTAATCAGTTAATTTGCTCGTTGGTTGGTTTATTTAGGTTTCAGTTACTATTCCGTTTTCGTTACATTTTCAATACACTATCACTCGAACATTTTAATAGTAACTTAATTAGGTACAGTCAAACTCAGCTATAACAATCGGCTTAATGACTTCAGATTATTATCATCCTATTCCAAACTGGAAAGTGTAAAATAAAAAAATAAGAAAAAATCAAGAAACCCGACTGCGTAAAAAGTTAACTTTAAAAAAGATGGAAACAAAATGACCAGAAAATATACTCAGAACATTATGTTTTAAGAGGTTAACTATTAAACTTTTCACTATACTAACGAACACGGTCGGAGGCAATAATATATCTCCATTGTTGAATTAAAAAGATGCCTCTGACTCCGTGAGATTGTTTACAGTATTGTTCAACAGTTAACCGCTCAAAACATAATTTTTTGGAAATATTTTCTGATCATCTTGTTTCCATCTTTCTTCAAAGTTCACTCATTCGGGTTTTCTGATTTTTCAAATTCATTTTATAATAGTGTCGTTCGTCAGTGTATTCCGTCCTACCCTGTATCCTACTGATTATACAGCAATTCGATTGTCACATAATATGGCTGAGGTATCTCTTTCATTCAACCAGAACTTTCAAACAAACTTATTGATGACCATGAAATGGCTCCTCTTCTCGTTAGGAAAACGATGCCAAAACATGAATCCAAAAACACTGAAACTACCATTTTATTTGAACGTTTGTTTCACATTTATCATTTGCCTTGAGGAAGTGCATCTCGATCTTCTAACTAAGATCCAGTGAGCTCGTTCCGGGATATTGTTGTGAATTTGTTGAGTATTGACATGCAGAGAGAATCAAAACAGCCAATAATGGAATAAAAGAAAACTGGTCTATAGTGAATGATCTTAGGGGTAAAAATAAGGCCAATCCCATTGAAATTAACCTATCTCCAGAAGAACTCAATGAATTCTATTGTTCTATCGGCGAAAAACTGAAAGAGAACATAAAAGCCAGTTGTGACCCCTTGAAATATCTCAAAAACGTAAATGTTGTTGAAAATTTCACTCTTACAGATACGGATGTGTACGAACTTATACAGATAATCAATGAAATTAAAAATAAAAATTCGGCGGGTATGGATGGAATGTCTGTACAAATATTCAAAAAGCTACCTCAAAGTGCTCTACAGGTCCTGGTTGAATGCATAAATAAATAATTCAGGAGTGGTATATTTCCGACTAGTCTGAAAATACCTATGGTTATTCCACTACATAAGGGCGGAGATCTGGAAGATCCCGCAAATTTTAGGCCCATTTCATTATTATCGACCCTTTCAAAAATTATTGAACGATTGGTGAATAAAAGGTTAATGTCCTTCTTCTCGATAAACAATGTTCTATCACATCTTCAGTTCGAAAAGTACCACAGATGCTATATTCTTGTTTCTAGAGATTGCTTACTCTAGCATGAATGATGGCAAGGCTGTTGCAGCAGTGTTTTGTGATTTCTCGAAAGCTTTCGATTGCGTTGATCATAAAACACTGCTGCGGAAGCTTGGCCATTATGGGATAAGAGGAACAAATTTGAACTGGTTCGGTTCATATTTGACAGGACGTTGCCAGGTCGTGGAAACATCAAGTGGACAGTCGGATCTCAGTGACATAAAACATGGAGTACCTCAAAGGGTCTGTTTTGGGACCAATGTTGTTTTTAATATATTTAAGTGACTTAATGACCATTAATATCGCAGGACGATTTACTGTATTTGCCGACGATACCACTATTATATGGAGCAATAAAGAAATAAATCAGCTATCAAATATGATAAAATAGAAGTTCAAAAAATTCAAACCTGGTGTAAAATGAACTCTCTATGCTTCAACCTGAACAAAACTAAACTAGTTACTTTCAAATGTAAACTAGACGATTTGGAATTGGAAAACCACCACATAGAAAACGAACAGCACACTAAATTCCTAGGTATTTACATAGATAATAAATTAAACTTCAAAGAACATGTATCCCATTTGAGTGAAAAAATTTCTAGTGGATGTTATGCAATTATAGTGATATCAAATGAAATAGGGTATACTACAGCTAGAATGGTTTACTTTGCTTTGATCGAATCTCATATTCGCTATGGAATAGCCTCCTGGGGACATTGTAACTTACATTTACATAATATGATATTTGCTCTTCAGAAGCGAGCATTGAGATATATTATAAAGTCGAAATCGAGAGATCACTGCAAGCCCCCATTTATTAGCCACAAAATACTAACTGTAACCTGTTTATACATATTGGAAACAGTATGCCTGATACATAAAAATAAAACTAGCACATACTCTGCCGGATCCAATTGTCGCAGTACCAGACAGGACCATATGCTTTATTTACCTATTCCAAAATTCGCTTTGACTAAGCATTCTCTGATTTATGAAAGTATCAAGGTATACAATAATCTTCCTAATATTCTGAAGAATATTACAGAATTAAAAATATTCCGAAGATCAGTCCAAGATCTTTTAATCGAAAAGGCCTATTATTCGATCTATGAATTCTACTGTGATAACCTGTAAATTCTAAGGAGAGATAACTTGTAATTCTAACCAGACTTTAAATGTTCACCTACACAAACCATCAGGTTTTTTTTTAGTTTTTGTGTTTTTGTTTGTGAAATCTGAAATTTTGATGTTTGTAATGCCTATATATTTGTTTTTTTTGACATGTGTTCTATTATATGTGTATTTCATGCTTTGTCAACAGGATCTATTTCCTTTGACAATCAAGTATATTTTGACTTGACTTGACTTGACAGGCAATATCCAATTATGTAATTCGAGCGACATGCAAAATACTTCTCATTCCCTGCTGATAAGGAAATTTCTGCGTATACTCCATCCACATCGTCTTCATTTTATGAAGACATTGCCGTACTAATGGAGATTCATCGGTGTGCTGGAGAAATTACAATCACTACATATTGTATTTCGCCAAAATAGTTTTCAGATGTATTTCTTCTGACCTCCATTTCGAAGTATTTATGTAATTAATTTTCCAAATACCCCTCTATATTTCCTTTCTGATGGAATAAATTCTGTGGAATTGAATTATTGTTGTACATAAAATGAGTTCTGTACATTATAGTGGAAGTCTGATGACAAACAACCTCAGGGTATATTATCAACAACCATAGAAACTGATGAAAAATGATACATGTGGACGATGTTGACTATTAAACATGAATATACTATATGTTATTCGTTCTAACACAGATTGAATATCATCATTATTTGAACTCACCTTCGCAAGTAGGTACAAACCAGCACAAAGTAAAATAATACTGTTGCCTAATTGAAGAAAGATAATTGAGCTGAGAAACTTGTTGATATTTCCAACGACCCTGTAAATCGATGAAACCAATCATAAAATACTTCAGAGTCAATAGGAGCTCTGCCTACAACACAAGTCTTTCAGTCTGCAAGATAAAAACGAGCCTTCCCAAACAGAACAAGATAATGCTCATTAAGAGATCAAAATCCCCGGAATCCCATTGGACGTCAGATCAGTTCTTCACCTCTTGGTACGAGATTCTTGAGTCAAGATATGACACATTGGAAAAAAGTTGAGGTTTGAATCTCCCAGATACAAAGCTCGGGTGCTCACTGTAAATTTACACCATGCACAATGAACTATTACTCTCAAAGTTCAAATCTGTGGTGGGTTCTACTAGAGAAAGCAGTTTGACAACATGAAAAGCTTCCGTACCGAAACTTCTGAAGGTACGAAAAACATTGTCACAATCAAGTCTTGCTTTCTCTTCTCAATAGGTAAAAGAAATCCGCAAGAAAACGCGAACAAGGCTTCATCACCAGATCAAAAATAAGGCTAACGTTTCTGCTAAGGGGGAGTTGATGAATCTATTTTGTTGACTTGACGTGAGAGTGGAAAATAAAATTTTCATGACATTATACAAAATTTCCAGATTGAGTTCGAGATTCAGTAGACTTGGTTGAAGGCAGACGTCTATCAACACTAGGAGAGTGGATCACACTATCAATCAATTTCCATCAATATAGTTGGGGAGTAATTTCAACAGGCCGGTCAATATACCAGCATCCGTTTCGAAGAGATATTCATCAGTTCTATACAATCCTCTGGGCTATTTATTTTATATTATTTTTCTTTCTCACATCTTTATGGCGAATTGCTTTTGTTACTTTTTCATGAAGGAGGAGATAAAATTGATCCAGGAAACAACAGACCCAGCAGTTTGGTTTCTGTATGTGCTGAAATCATGGAGGCAATAATTGTCAACACTTTATCACATTTTCTGCTTGGAAATGGTGAGTTGCTCCATACCTGGAATATCGACTTCTCCAAGGCATTCGACGAAGTATCACCAAATGAACTGCTGCCCAAACACTTTGGCGTCAGAGGAAATCTGCTCAACTAAATCGCAGAGTCTTCAGATTAAGAGTTGCTTCCAGCTATTTTGACTTCCACCAAGTAAATGTTTGATATACCTGCAGTACTCCATTCATACCTTGCTGCCGTTAATAGTAGCAAATTCTTTGGTAATGACTAGCCATGCCAAGATTCTTCGAACAACTTCACGAATCCCATATCCAAGCTCACCTAGAATATGCTGTCTACATTTGGTCCCCGTATCTGGTGAGAATTGAACTACCCTGATGTTGAAAGGATTCAATCAACCTTCTCATGATCAACAGCTATCTCGCCTCAACCTACTTCATTTGAGCGACAGACGTGTGAAAGGCGATGCAATCCTTCTAAACCGCATCTTCGTAGATCTCATCAGCCTCTTTCACCAACAGGACGATCAAAGATGGCGTGGTCATCCTTGGAAATCAAAACGGAAAACTTTTCGAATAAACAGCTTGCCAAAAATATGTATCTGACAGAATCTTCGCGAATTGAAATTCGTTACCGCCAGACGTCAAATGTGTTTCAAATATCGCTATGACTCCTTTTTGCGAGCAACAAATCTGATAATACTTAATTTAACCTATTTCTTCCTTTTCAGTAAAACTGAACATCCGATACAAATAATGTTACAATGCTCCATTTTGGGAAGAGTTCTCGTTTTTTCTTGCCTATCAAGAAATAAATGAAAAGTTTTACCTGAGCAGTAGCTGGTGGTGTTTTATACACCTTACCAAATATGTTTTATGTTCATCGTAGTTTGGATGAACTTCCTCGCCGAGGTCTCGGAATCTCCTGTTTATAACGTACATTTCGGTGGTATTGAATTTTGAAAACATATATCGTAAGATTTCGTATTGTGTTGTAACGCATGAACACAAAGCTAATGACAAGAAATTAGTTCCCAAAGCTGAGCAAATGGAAACGTAGGCCATAGAAAGAGCCTGAATGAAATAGATCAATTCATATGCGGGTGTGATACGCCAATCGAAGGAAAATAAAACAGGTAAGGGTAAACTCCTTCCTTCATTGCCAATGGATGATGTGAAAAAAACGGACACATATATTATGGTAGCAGAAGATACCACAATCCCTGATACGAGTACGATCTTATATAATCTCTTCGGAATTCGTTGGAAATCTTCTTCCTCAAGTAGATCGTATGGCCAGAATTTGTTCATTATATCATCAAGAATAAGTTTGAGCATTTTTGAATTAAACCATATCATAGAAACCTTCACCATTTCCTGAAAGTTGTAGAAAAGTTTTAGATCAATGAATCCAAACGATGATAATGTGTTAACTACTCATAGAACTGGAAGAGTGCGTCAAACTCCTGAAGTGCTTCACAAACATGATTTACTAAAGTATATGAATTATCAAAATATATTCTTTATATGATACCGACCTGTGATTCCGCGACTATTACAGCCATGTCAGATATATTCGATAAGTTACCAAACCTGAAGATGAAATTAATCGTTCCATAGTTGGCGAACGCACTTACAGAAATGAGAAGAATAAAAGCAACGCTTTTTTCGGTACCTGGCCACAAAAACATCGATTTTAAGAACATTTTTGGAAACCATAATGGCAACTTTGAGTAATCTTTGGTTCTCAATAAGCTGAAAGAAATACCTGAAAAATATTATTTCCAGAAAAAAAGTAGTAGTAGATGAAATATATCACCATCCAAAAACATTCCGCACTACTTGGATTGCATTCTATGGAAAATAAAGTAACACTTCGTTGGAATCATGGATCACATCGATTTCTTGAAACATTAATGAAATATGTTTCGAAAGCTGTCAATTATCCATGAAAACAGCTACGAAACTTTCATCAATATGAAAGCAGGATAGATCAATATTCGAAAAAATAAGAAGTTTGAAAACTGTAATCCGACTACGGAAAAAATTTGATAAACTAATAAGTAAGAAAAAAGTTAGATTTTAATTGCTATCATCATCTCATCAAGTAGTCTTTTTATTTCGATATGTTAGATATTCCTGTTTATTTAGTTTTCTGGCAGTTTGAAATCAATAACGTTATGATTCAATTCAAATGCCGTGGTCGTGCGTATTTTTTAAATAATTATTGACGGCATCTCCATTGTTATTTGTTCAAATTATAATATTTGCTTTCTGAGGTGACCACGCAAGACCACGGCATTTGAATTGAATTTTAACTTCAATAGAACTAAATATACAGGAATATCTAACATATCAAATCAAAGGACTTATATACTCAATAATAGCAATCAACACCTAACTCGTTTCTTACTTTTTAGTTCATTTTATTTTTTCTGCAACCCAATAGTTAAAAAAAATATATTTTGAACTTTTTCAATTTAACCTTAAAGAATTCAATGTGCAATGTGCAATGTTCGTCTTGTGACATTGAGAATGGAAATATGTATAAAATCCGTGCCAAATAATTGCTATTACAAGCACGACCGTCAACGTCGTCTGCCCTCATGATGCGCCTGACTTGTTCGGGTAGCTATCTCAGTGACAATCGATTTTATTAAAATAATTTTTTTGCACTGAATTTGTATGTTAGTGTACCTTATTGGAATTATCAATGATATGGGAGATTCTAATATTAATGTCTATCTAATAGAAATAGAAATGGTGATTCTGTTGTTTCTATATAATTTAATATTGTACTATATTTATGAACTAAGAATGATCTATTCTTCTATTTGATATCCCACTTGATACGAAAGCAAAAAATGAATTTCAGAGACCCCCACTTTTCTATGTAACATCCGCCATTTTGATTTTCTTGGTTTAAAATGTAGTCTATGTCACCCATACCATAGGTACGAATTGAGGGACACAGATATATATATATATATATATATATATATATATATATATATATATATATATATATATATATATATATATAATAGATATAATAGAAAAGTTGGTTTTATGGAATGTTATTATACACTTGCCATTTACTGATGTGCACGAGGTTACATTGCACTCTGAATATAGAATAAGCAAAGTTCGGGATGAACCGCTCCGGGAAATTTTATAATTTCGAAGTTTTGGCTCTTATTCCGCAGCTATCCTCAAGGAGGCTGGATAAAAATGGGAGAATTAATAATAACAGTCAAGATAATGAGCGATTTTCAAACTGAGATCTCAATCTGCCCACTTCTCGATATGTCAAGTACGCAAAATTAGCACACAAAATAAAAAATGAGTTTGAAAACTCAAACAGGACTAAAGAATGAGAAAATATTCTTGTCCGAAATCCCTATCTACGAACTATCCAATTATTTATCGTCTAATAAGTGGAAAACTTATATATTTCCATTCAACACATAGATATTGTAACGTAAATAAACTTAACTTGGTTTTAATAATTTATTTAACACTTAATCTACAACTTAATTTATATTACTACGCCACTGTATAGCTCGATTGTATGGGCTCGTTCAGACTGTTTTACTCCCCTTGAGGTTTGCCTATTTATCTCCGATACAGCATTCTCGATGTTTCGAATTCTTTCAGTTGGCGACGGCATGTTCCAATTGTTTCCAATATTGACCGTTGTTTTCCGCGGAAGAGCGACTGGATGGTTCTCGAATATCTCCGGGGATGATCTCATCGCTGTCGACGGCAACGCGCGAGGCGACAGGTCCGGCCTAGGTTCGTTACATTGCCCCCTTCTTAAAGACATTTCGTCCCGAAATTTCATCCTTGGAGTGTGACGATATCTGCATGACTCCCCATATCTGCACCGTGAAGTTCGATGGAAGTAACACTCCACGGTCTTCATGATCGGTCGTGGAAGAGGGTTACAGCAAACCAAAATCTTGACGCCGCTGGATCTGAATATCGCCTCCAGCATACTTCTTATGACTCTCCAGTCCAACCCATCAATACCACAGGATAATTTTGGAATTGCTAGATCCACCAGGTTCTGGTCCACCATAGTATCTCTTAGTTTGGTGAGACTCTTCCAGACATCTTCATAGGACGGTTTATCTTGGGAATGCCTCTTGGTAACTAGGTAGTAGATGTTTCTCTGGCCTTTCTTCAACTGTAGCACCCCACCAACTTCTGGATTCTGCTCCCGCAGTGTTTGGAGTTGACCAAATTTCTTGGAGAACACTACGGCGATGCCCCTGGACATTCGAAGATCTTCTGCCACACAGTGCGCTAGTGCGTAGTCAGCAGGCACCTCGAAAAGGTCTCGTGACTCCTCTCTAGTAACCCCATGTAGAACTTTCTGCCCGTTTGAATACAAGGACATAAACTTCTCGAACGTCATATCATCCTCCGGTGGCTTGAGGGTGCGAACTTGGTCATGGTTTCCAGCGTAAGGGCCAACCTGTTGAAATGGACGACCCTTGGTTTCCTCGGGTGGCTTATGGATTCGGTACACAAGGTCGTTTATCCTTCTCACGATTTTATACGGGCCTTCCCACGAGTTCCGCAACTTTGGTGATAGTCCACGACGACGTTTGGGGTTGTACAGCCAAACCAGGTCATCAACCTTAAATCCTCCAGCGTCGGCCTTGATGTCATAGGTCTTCTTCATTTTATCGCTGGCACTCTGGATGTTCCACCGGACTCGTTCGTGGATGTCGTCCATTCTCTGCCGAAGTTTGCTGACGTAGTCCTCTCCCGCAGTGTCTTGTCCTGGCGGTATCCCAAACTTCAGGTCACAAGGCAGTCGCAGTTCTCGGCCCATTATAATACTAGCAGGAGTTTGACCGGTTGACTCGTGTACTGCGGATCGATAGGCCATCAGGAACAAATGAAGATACTGGTCCCAGTCTCTTTGATGGTCAGAGACAACCTTGGACAAGTGGCGGTTGATCGTCCTGTTCATCCGTTCCACCATTCCATCGGACTGCGGATGTAGGGCCGTGGTTCTTGTCTTGCGGATGTTCAGCAGTAGACATATTTCTTGGAAAAGGTTGGATTCGAAATTTCTGCCTTGATCCGAGTGCAGCTCCATTGGAATACCGAATCGACATATCCACTCTTTCACCAAGACGTCGGCGACGGTGATGGCTTCCTGGTAGGGCAGGGCATAGGCTTCCGCCCACTTACTGAAGTAGTCCATTGCCACAAGGATGTATTTATTCCCGTGGTCGGATACGGGAAACGGGCCGGCGATGTCAATGGCGATTCTCTCGAACGGGCTGCCTACGTTGTACTGACGCATCGGGGCCTTGGGTCGTATTCGAGGTCCATTGCTAGCAGCGCATACAGCGCACTTTCTGCACCAGTCCTGGACGTCAGCTTGACAATTGGTCCAGTAAAACCGTTGCCTCACTTTCTGCAGGGTCTTCGTCACTCCCAGATGTCCTCCAGCGACTCCATCATGGATTTCCCGCAGCACTTCCTCTCTTCTGTTCCTGGGAACAATTATTTGGCGTCTGTCTTCCCCACCAATATCGGCCTCCAACACACGTTTCAGGATCCCATTGTCCAGAATAAGAGAGTTCCATTGTGCCCAATAGGACTTAACAGCCGGCGAGTAACCTGCGACTTCCTGCCATGATGGTCTTCGATTGCCCTTCTTCCAGCTGACAACTAAGCCAAGGTCGGGGTCTTTCTCTTGGTCTTTCTGGATCTTGCTGTCATTCCAGTTGTCATCCATTGCCGCGGTTCTACAAAGTGTTGCTTCTTTCTCTTCTGCTCGTCGGCAATGTGAGCAATCATCTGGACATGGTCTTCGCGACAAGGCATCTGCATTCTTATGGCTAGTTCCGGCTCGATGTTCGATCTCGAAATCGAATTCTTGGAGTCTCTCGATCCAACGTGCTACTTGACCCTCAGGATTTTTGAACTGTAAGAGCCATTTGAGAGCTGCATGGTCAGTTCTCAACAGGAATCTTCTTCCATACACGTACTTGTAGAAGTGTTCCACTCCCTTTACAACAGCTAACAGCTCTCGCCTGGTGACACAGTAATTGCGCTCTGGTTTGCTAAGCGTCTTGCTGAAATAACCAATGACCTTCTCCTGTCCCTCCTGGATCTGAGATAGGACAGCTCCAAGTCCCACGTTGCTGGCGTCCGTATCCAAAATGAATTTCCCTTTGGGTAGGGATAGCTCAGTACAGGTGCGTTGATCAAAGCTCCTTTCAGTTTCCTGAATGAGTCTTGACATTCTTCGGACCACTGGAACTTTGTTTGGCCCTCCGTGAGCCTGGTCAGTGGTTTAGCGATGTTAGCGAATCCCAGCACATATCGGCGATAGTATGTGCATGAACCAAGGAAACTTCGAAGTTGGTGAATGTCTTTTGGGATGGGCCAATCCTTAACAGCTTTGATCTTCTGGTCATCCACTGCTACTCCTTTCCCAGAGACAACGTGGCCGAGGTATCGTACTTCTTTTTGGAACAGATGGCATTTTTTAGGGCTCAGCTTCAATCCGGAGTTCCTCAGTCGCAGGAATACTTTCTCCAAGTTTTTCACGTGGTCCTCGAACGATCTGCCGACCACAATTATGTCGTCGAGATACACTAGACACGTGTTCCATGAGAGTCCCTTCAGCACTGTCTCCATCAATCTTTCGAATGTGGCGGGAGCATTACAGAGCCCGAATGGCATAACGGTGAACTGCCACAATCCTGAGCCGATGGTAAAAGCAGTCTTTTCTCGATCTTCCTGAGCCAGTTCTACTTGCCAATATCCACTCTTCAGATCAAGGGTCGAGAAAATCGTGGAACCAGCCAACGTGTCTAGGGTGTCATCTATTCTCGGGAAAGGGTAACTGTCCTTCTTCGTGACATTATTGAGTTGGCGATAGTCTACACAAAAGCGTGTCGATCCATCCTTTTTCTTCACCAGTACGACTGGAGAGGACCAGGGACTGTCAGATGGTTCGATAACTCCTTTTTTTTCCATATCGCTGACTATTTTGTCAGCCTCTTCCTTCTTGGCAAGAGGAAGTCTTCTTGCTGATTGCCGGATCGGCCGAGCACCTCCAGTATCAATTTTGTGCTGGACCACATTAGTTCGACCCCCTTTTCCTTGTCCGGTATCGAAGATGTCTTGGTACTTTTTGACTAAATCTCTTAGTTTGAGCTGTTGAGCTGGTTTTATGTCTTTGGAAGAGATGGCAACTAATTTTTCTAGTTCTGTGGGCAAGTTGTTGGGTTGGCTAATCGTACCTCGTACGCCCCGGATCACAGATGAAACTGACGAGCAGTGCCCCAAAATTGTTCCTTTCTTCAAGGTCACTGGGAAATAATTGACATTCATGACCCTTACCGGCACAAATTTGTCAGCACGCAACAAGGTCTTCCCTAGTGCAATCCCTCGTCCAATTTTCT
Source organism: Gonioctena quinquepunctata (assembly GCA_018342105.1). Classification (NCBI taxonomy): domain Eukaryota; kingdom Metazoa; phylum Arthropoda; class Insecta; order Coleoptera; family Chrysomelidae; genus Gonioctena; species Gonioctena quinquepunctata. Next base: position 47,961 of record JAFIRS010004057.1, read on the forward strand.
CATCATGAAGTTTGGGCTCGAACATCACCACGTCTCCACTGCTCGCACTCCCGTCCAGGCGAGCCTCCAGAATGGTTTCAGCCCTCTCAGGTACGCTTACATCTTCAGCCAACAGCACACGGATCAACTCCTCACTCCTCCCATGAAGCACCAGCTCTTCTCCGTTGACACGTAGGACGCCGTCTTTGAAATCCAATTCAAACCCTCTGGAATTCATGATGTCGATTCCGATGATTGCATCGTCTTCGATGTCCGCTACAAGTGCCTGATGTTCCACTTTAGTGCTGCCCAAAATTATTTCAATCGGTAGCTCGCCATATACAGTAGCTGGCTCCCCTGTTGCTGTGCGTAGCTTCCAAGTTGTCGGTTCAATCCGTTCCGATGTTCTGGCAAAGGAAGGCCCGAGAATTGTCCTAGTCGCACCTGTATCTAGCAGCATGGTGCAAGGCTCGTTATTGATGAGACCGTCTACGAAGACACCTTTGTTCTGTCGTTGAAGGATAGCGACATATGCGTTGTTAACCGGGGCTTGCCGGACACATGCCGACGATTGCCCCTTCTCGTCGAGCTTTTTTAGTTTTCCTGCATCGGAGTCGATGAATGTTGGACATTTGCTACGCACATGTCCAATTTTGCCACAATTCCGGCATCTTATCTGTCTTTTCTCAGGCAACACTTCCTTAATCACTTTCCTTATGGCAGCTTCCAAATTAGCAGTCTCCTGTGAGTCTTCCTCAATCATTCGGACTTTACTCTGGCTTTTGCAAGATTGTTTCGCTGCCTCGAATTCCAAAGCGCGTGCCAGTGCGTCTACGAGATGTGTTGGACGGGCTAGTGTCAACGCTTGTCTGGTTTCTTGGTCACGGAGTCCATCCAGGAATGCTTGAACCGCTAGTCGTTCCATTACATTTTCTGGTGTGGATGGATATGCGAGACGAACCAAGCGTGCAATGTCAGCTTCGAATTCTTGTAAGGATTCGCCCGATTTTTGGCAGCGATTTTTCAGCTGGGAGTGGTATACGTGTTCCAAATGGGCGTGGCCATATCGTAATTCTAGATGTTTAATCAGCTGATCATAGTCCTCCTGTTCTTGGGCGGTGAGAGTTTGTAGAATATTTGTCGCTTCTCCACGTAATGCAAGTGTCAGTGCTACAGCTCTTTCCCCTGCATTCCATCCGTTTGCTTTGGCCGCTGCTTCAAACTGCCGGCGGTAATTTGCCCATGGAGTTTTTCCGTCGAACTGAGGCGGCTTCATGGAAAGCTTCCCTATTTCAGAAATGACCTTGACATCTTGTATACCCTCTTGAACTTTATCCAAGTTCAAACTCAAGTCCAGCATTGCATTTTTGTTAACCATCTCTGTGGAGGGCGCACTATCAATTCGTTTTTCCAGCTTACTGATCGTTTCCTTCATCTTGTCCATCTCTGCCTCGACGGTTCCTATTCTTTTTTCTAGACGATTCGCCACACCACAGAGTTCTTTTTTTAAGTCTTCTGTGTTTTCTAGGAGCTTATCTTCCAGGCTTCTTGAATTTTGTTGCAGCTCTTCTTTCAAGGATTCTATTATCGGACTCAAATCACCTCCGGGAACTTCGAATAAAAATGTTTCGGGGTCCTCACCTTCTTGTATAAGTCCTTCTGCAAGTCTTTCCTGGAGTACTTGCTTTTTACCTGTTGTTTCCAGTTCCCTTTCCTCCAATTCCTGTTTCAATTCCGTTACCTTCAAATCCGCAAGGCGCACTTTTCTTGAACACATTTTGTCTTTGACGAGGTATCAGTCAGTTTTACACGAAAAGTTTATCAGTTTGTTAAAAATTCACTTCGCGAATTCTTTTCCACGGGCCACCAGTCTATTGTCTGTTTCACGCGAAGAGTGTATCAGTTTATATTCCCACGCACAATTGTCCACTTCGCGAAAACCGGGCCACTGTCTATTTTCTGTTTCACGCGAACAGTGTATCAGTTTATATTCCCACGCACAATTGTCCACTTCGCGAAAACCGGGCCACTGTCTATTTTGGGCGTACAAAAAGGTCTATCAATTTATTTTTCTGACTATCCACTCCACGATCACTTGTTTATTCTCAAAATCTCACGTCCGACACCAATTGTAACGTAAATAAACTTAACTTGGTTTTAATAATTTATTTAACACTTAATCTACAACTTAATTTATATTACTACGCCACTGTATAGCTCGATTGTATGGGCTCGTTCAGACTGTTTTACTCCCCTTGAGGTTTGCCTATTTATCTCCGATACAGCATTCTCGATGTTTCGAATTCTTTCAGTTGGCGACGGCATGTTCCAATTGTTTCCAATATTGACCGTTGTTTTCCGCGGAAGAGCGACTGGATGGTTCTCGAATATCTCCGGGGATGATCTCATCGCTGTCGACGGCAACGCGCGAGGCGACAGGTCCGGCCTAGGTTCGTTACAATATAGTGATGTTCAGAGGATAGTCGTGGTCCAATGCTACCTTGCCCAAAAGTTTTGCTAACTTTACAATACATAGGGTATTTTTTGGGTAAATGCTATAATTTGGAATACATATGTATATATTATCATGATGACTCTAATATTTATTATTATTGGCCCGCGTTGGGTGTCAATTATTATTTTTAATTTTTTTATTTTTGTTTAATCGATAACTAGTCATCATGATAAAATATTCGCCATTTGTTACGATACGTGAGATAAAATGATTTATTTTTATTTGAACTTTTTGAAAAGGAAATACCTATTATAACAGTAATAAATATCCGGCTCTGTTGCTCACTCTTTTTCAAATACTCTTTTACCTGTATTCTTTCACCTTGTCCCAACTCAGTCAGTATGCCTATGGGAAATGATGTTTCTCCTTCCTCAAAGTAGGATTCAGTAGTGCCAGCTCGTTGCTCTGCTTGAAGTCAAATGTATCGTTTTATGAAAAGATTTATGGTTATATGATCAAACAAATAAGTAATGAATTCAGAAAATAGTCAAAAATGTTTCTTTTATTTAAATAAATCCTTAAATAGACCTAACCTGCGAAATCTAACTTAATTTTATCAAAGAGTGGAATAAAGTTTTCAAAATCTTTGCTCACGTACAATAAAGTAACTCGTGAATATACGTTTGCAGGTTATACTCAGTTTATGAGCATGAATGAAGGGTCATGTTCATAATAGTGGATGAAAGTGATCGAAATACCCGAAAGAAGTGTATGGTATGAATACGCTCACTTTGTTTAGTTCTGGGTTGAAAATACGTGTTATTTTTTCTCTTGAGTGTTCTCGTGAATCCTGGGAGTGTTCTTCGGATATTGAAGATTGCAGCTCCACTGTGGAAGGCTCCTCTGTTATTGGCAACGTCACGGATAGGACTTAGGCTGTATTCTGGAGGTGAGCTTTTCCTTGATAATTTATACTCCTAGTTGTCTCTAGATGTGTTTTTTATTGTTCAATGATTGATTTGCTTCCGTTCTCCTTATATTTTCTTATTTATCGTTTTTTAAAATTTGGTACGGCGTTTTTTCCAAATATAATTTTTCATCTTTCCAAAGCTTGTTATTTCTCCTTTTGGCAACCCTCACTTTCTGTTTATTTGGTTTTTTGCTCACTTTCTGGGACACTTTTTTTTATTCCAACTATTCTATGGATTTTATTTATAATTTGCTTTCTATAGCTTACATAATATATACAGAGTTTGTTAAAATTCATATTTGACACTTCTTTGTACTCAAAAATTTTATATTTTTTTATTTTTATAAAAATGTTTTTACATGTCGCTGTCATGTTTCCTTCTGATTTGATTTTACCATACATGATGTTCCAACTTGAATACCATTTTGTCTATTATAGATCTAAAGTTTAATCATGAATTTTGATTTCCATATTTTTTTATAGGTTGTGCACATTGAATGTATTATTGGCAACATACTAACGACAATAGAAAAACTCAAGTGCTGATTTTTTGAGATATGTGCGTTGACTTGAAAATGGTACAAGGTTCCAGAGAAGTAAAATGTATGAGAAAATTGCAAAACAAACATAGCAGGTATTTATATGAAAGTATGATTATATCACTTATCACTTTTTACAATGAACTTACATTCCTCATCATAACAATATTCCTGAAATTTATATTCAAGATTTTAAAACTTGCTAGTGAAATTTGAATAAAAATTTCATTATTTTTTCAAATTACTAATATTACTTTCTTTTGTTTCAGAAACCACCTGACTTCGGAATTCTCTTCCATTCAAGAGAGAAAAATAGTCAAGATATATTTTTTTATATTTTATACTGATATATATTTCCAATATCTATTAGATTTTCATGATTATTGGTACTCCTTCCAATTATACTCTGTTTTACCATTTTTCCTATCTCTTCCTTTGATTGATCTTTGTATTTATATTGAATTGGATATTTTATTGATCTGAATCTCTCAATTCCTTTACTTACTTATTTTTTGCATACACTATTTTGCTATACTTCATTCATACATAATTAACTTATTATATTTATTTTTGATTCATTAATATGCCTTTATTTTAATTATTAAAATACCTTCATTATTATCATCACCTTCATATTTCTTATTATATATTTCATTATTATTGTTATCATTTCCACTTACATTTCTCACATTTTTTTTTATACACAAAATATTTTACTCTTTATTTCTTTTCATTTTTCTTCAAAATTCATATTATTTATTATCCTTTTTCCTTTTAATTTTTTTTTTTACCAATAATGGTATCAAATTCCATTTTTCCATTTTTCTCCAAATTTCAATTCATGTATTGATTTGTTTCCTCTAGTTTTCCTCTCATTGATTCTCAGCAAATTGTTTTTAGGCATTTTTTTCTTTGTATTTCTACTTTTAAGATTATTTTTCACACTATCTCATTTTATTCAAATATTTCTGAAACAGTATCTATCAAAAATATCTTTAAACTTTTTGTTCCCTACCTTACCTGTGGAATTTGTTAAACCTACAATTGATTTTCCCTAATTTTTTGTTTATTTATTATTTATCTCTCCTTCTATATAATTGTACTCGTTTTGTTTGTTCAAGGATATATTTTATTTTAAAAATATCCAGTTCAAAGTTTATGTTAACATTGTCAACCATTTTCATCTCCATAATTTCAAGCTTTTCTTGTTTTTGATAGTCAAATTTATTTAAATTATTTCCCAATTTTATTTTCGAGACCTTACTATCCATTATTATCATTTCATTATCTGCATTCCTTTTTTTTCGAAATTTTTATTAGCCATGTTTATGTCATTGATTTCCATTATTATCATTTTATCATATATTTTCCATTGTTTCATTTCAAAATCCGTATTAGTCATGTTTATTCCATTCATAAATTCATTATTATTGTCATCGAAATTCATTTTTATATTTTGTATTTGTTTATCATCTTTTTCTAATAATTTGTTACTTACATCTGTTTTTCGTATAACTAACTTCTATACTTTCTTTGATACTTTTTTTTCCATTCTTCCCATACTTTCTCTCATTCCATCATTCATTCTTTCTATTGCCTCTTCCATTCTTGCTGTGTTTTCTTTCATTTCTCTTGCATTCTTACTGAATTTGCATTCATTCTTTCTGTGTTTTCTGTAATAAATATTAGAGTCATCATTCACTCTAATATTTATTATTATTGGCCGGCGTTGGGTGTCAATTATTATGATGATGTTATTATTATTATAATTTTCTTTGTTTTTTTAATAATTAGTCATCATAATAACATACTTGCTATTTGTTACGATACGTTAGATTGAACGAATTATTTTTATTTGAACTTTTCGAAAAGGAAATACCTATCATAACAGTAATAAATATCCGGCTATGTTGCTTACTCTTTTTCAAATTACCTTCTACCTGTATTCTTTCACCTTATCCCAGCTCAGTCAGTACGCCTATGGAAAATTATGTTTCTCCTTTCTCAAGGTAGGATTCAGTAGTGCCGACTTGTTGCTCTGCTTGAAGTCAAATGTACTGTTTTATGAAAAGATTTATGGTTATTTGATCAAACAGACAAATAATGAGTTCAGAAAATGGTCAAAAATGTTTCTTTTGTTCAAATGAATCCTTAAATAGACCAAACTGCGAAATATATCTCAATTTCATCAAACAGTGAAATAGAAATGTGAAAACTTTCGCTCATGTACAATAAAGTAACTTGTGAATATGCGTTTGAAGGTTATACTCAGTTCATGATCATGAATAAAAGATAATGTTCAAAACAGTGGATGAAAGTGATCAAAATACCCGAAAAAAGTGTCTGGCACGAATACGCTCACTTTGTTTAGATCTGGGTTGAAAATACCTGTTATTCTTTCTCTTGAGTGTTCTCGTGAATACTGGGAGTGTTCTTCGAGAATTGAAGATTGCAGCTCCACTGTGGAAGGCCCCTCAATAATGTATACTCCTATGTGTCTCTGGATGTGTTTTATATTGTTTAATGATTGATTTGCCTCCTTTTTTTTTATATTTTCTCATTTACCGTTTTTTAAAATTTGGTACGGCTTTCTTTTTCGAATATAATTCTCCATGTTTCCAAAGCTTGTTATTTCTCCTCTTGGCAACCCTCACTTTTTGTTTATTTTCATAAATTTCAGTTTTTTGCTGACTTTTTGGGACACTATCTCTTTCCTAACTATTCTATGGATTTTATTCACAATTTATTTTCTATAGCTTACATAATATATACAGAGTTTGTTAAAATTCATATTTGACTTTTTTCTGTACTCAAGAATTTTATATCTCATTATTTCCATCAAAATGTTCCTGAAATGGCGCAGTCATGTTTCCTTCTGATTTGATTTTACCATATATGATGTTCCAACTTAAATACCATTTTGTCTACTTGAGATCTAAATTTATTCATGAATTTTGATTCCTTTATGTTTTTCATAGGTTGTGCACATTAAATGTATTGTTGGCAACATACTTATGATAATAGCGAATCTCCTGTGATGAACTTTTGAGATATGTGCGTTGACTAGAAAATGGTACAAGATTCTAGAGAAGTAAAATGTATAGCCAAATTGCAAAACAAACAGCAGGTATTTATGTGATATATAAGTATGATTATATCACTTATTATTCTTTTTACATTGAACTAATATTTCTCATCGTAACAATATATATATATATATATATATATATATATATATATATATATATATATATATATATATTTATATATAGAAAATTAGAGAAATCTGTTACGAATCCAAGAGAGCCCACCATCCGCCTAAATCCTGTTTCATGGTTTCCCAATCATCAGGACGGATTGTGGTCTCTTTCAAATTCGTATCAGATATATCGTAGTGCTAATACCTATCGGCAAGTACAAAAATGTAAAGAGCATCAAATTATAGATAGTGACACCTATAATTTGTGCGGTGAAGCTTAGACATGTTATCGTGGAATTTTAATGACACGAAATTTCGTGCACATCGATAGGTCACCAACAGATGTCAGCATAGGCCAATCCACGACACCAATAGTTCTGAGTAACGCAAAACAAATAACAAGAATGAGAGGAATCTATTACGAATCCAAGAGAGACCACCATCCGCCTACAGCCTGTTTCATGGTTTCCCAATCATCAGGACGGCTTGTGGTCTCTTTCAAATTTGTATCAGATATCTCGTAGTGCTAGTACCTATCCGCAAGTACAAAAATGCGAAAAGCATCAAATTATAGATAGTGACACCTATAATCTGTGTGGTGAAGCTTAGACCTGTTATCGTGGAATCTTAATGACACGAAATTTCGTGCACATTAATAGGTCACGAACAGAGGTCAGCATAGGCCAATCCACGACACCAATAGTCGTACTCCTAGTGCATTCTGAGTAACGCGAAACAAATAACGAGAATAAGAGAAATCTGTGACGAATCCAAGAGAGCTCACCATTCGCCTACAGCCTGTTTCATGGTTTCCCAATCATCAGGACGGCTTGTGGCCTCTTTCAAATTCGTATCAGATAATTCGTAGTGCTAATACCTATCGGCAAATACAAAAATATGGGAAGCATCAAATTATAGATAGTGACACCTATAATCTGTGCGGTGAAGCTCAGACCTGTTATCGTGGAATTTTAATGACACAACATTTTGGGCACATTAATAGGTCACCAACAGATGTGAGCATAGGCCAATCCACGACACCAATAGTCGTACTCCTAGTGCGTTCTGAGTAACGCAAAACAAATAACGAGGATAAGAGGAATCTGTTACGAAACCAACAGAGCCCACCATCCGCCTACAGCCAGTTTCATGGTTTCCCAATCATGGTTTGTATCAAATTCGTATCAGATATCTCGTAGTGCTTATACCTATAGGCAAGTACAAAAATGTGAAAAGCATCAAATTATAGATAGTAACACATACATAATCTGTGCGGTGAAGCTTAGACCTGTATCTTGGAATTTTAATGACACGAACTTTCGTGCACATTAATAGGTCACCAATAGATGTCAGCAAAGACCAATCCACGACACCAATAGTTGTACTCCTAGTGCTTTCTGAGTAACGCAAAACAAATAACGAGAATAAGAGAAATCTGTTACGAATCCAAGAGACCTCACCATCCACCATCCGATAACAGGTCCAAGCTTCACCGCACAGATTATAGGTGTCACTATCTTCAATTTGATGCTTTTCACATTTTTGTACTTGCCGATAGGTATTAACACTACGAATAGCCAAATCGCAAAACAAACAGCAGGTATTTATGTGATATATAAGTATGATTATATCACTTATTATTATTTTTACATTGAACTAATATTTCTCATCGTAACAATATATATATATATATATATATATATATATATATATATATATATATATTTATATAGAAAATAAGAGAAATCTGTTACGAATCCAAGAGAGCCCACCATCCGCCTACATCCTGTTTCATGGTTTCCCAATCATCAGGAAGGATTGTGGTCTCTTTCAAATTCGTATCAGATATATCGTAGTGCTGATACCTATCGGCAAGTACAAAAATGTGAAAAGCATCAAATTATAGATAAAGACACCTATAATATGTGCGGTGAAGCTTAGACATGTTATCGTGGAATTTTAATGACACGAAATTTTGTGCACATCGATAGGTCACCAACAGATGTCAGCATAGACCAATCCATGACACCAATAGTTCTGAGTAACGCAAAACAAATAACAAGAATGAGAGACATCTGTTACGAATCCAAGAGAGACCACCATCCGCCTACAGCCTGTTTCATGGTTTCCCAATCATCAGGACGGCTTGTGGTCTCTTTCAAATTTGTATCAGATATCTCGTAGTGCTAATACCTATCGGCAAGTACAGAAATGTGGAAAGCATCAAATTATAGGAAGTGACAACCATAATCTGTGCGGTGAAGCTTAGACCTGTGATCCTGCAATTTCAATGACACGAAATTTCGTGCACATTGAAAGGTCACCAACAGATGTCAGCATAGGCCAATCCACGACACCAATAGTCGTACTCCTAGTGCGTTCTGAGTAACGCAAAACAAATAACGAGAATAAGAGGAATCTGTTACGAATCCAAGAGAGCCCACCATCTGCCTACAGCCTGTTTCATGGTTTCCCAATCATCAGGACGGCTTGTGGTCTCTTTCAAATTCGTATCAGATATCTCGTGGTGCTAATACCTATCGGCAAGTACAGAAATGTGGAAAGCATCAAATTATAGGAAGTAACAACCATAATCTGTGCGGTGAAGCTTAGACCTGTTATCGTGCAATTTTAATGACACGAAATTTCGTGCACATTAATAGGTCACCAACAGAGGTCAGCATAGGCCAATCCACGACACCAATAGTCGTACTCCTAGTGCATTCTGAGTAACGCGAAACAAATAACGAGAATAAGAGAAATCTGTAACGAATCCAAGAGAGCTCACCATTCGCCTATAGCCTGTTTCATGGTTTCCCAATCATCAGGTCGGCTTGTGGTCTCTTTCAAATTCGTATCAGATATCTCGTAGTGCTAATACCTATCGGCAAATACAAAAATATGAGAAGCATCAAATTATAGATAGTGACACTTATAATCTGTGCGGTGAAGCTCAGACCTGTTATCGTGGAATTTCAATGACACAAAATTTTGGCCACATCAATAGGTCACCAGCAGATGTGAGCATAGGCCAATCCACGACACCAATAGTCGTACTCCTAGTGCGTTCTGAGTAACGCAAAACAAATAACGAGAATAAGAGGAATCTGTTACAAAACCAACAGAGCCCACCATCCGCCTACAGCCAGTTTCATGGTTTCCCAATCATCAGGACGGTTTGTATCAAATTCGTATCAGATATCTCGTAGTGCTTATACCTATAGGCAAGTACAAAAATGTGAAAAGCATCAAATTATAGATAGTAACACATACATAATCTGTGCAGTGAATCTTAGACCTGTTATCGTGGAATTTCAATGACACGAAATTTCGTGCACATTAATAGGTCACCAACAAATGTCAGCAAAGGCCAATCCACGACACCAATAGTTGTACTCCTAGTGCGTTCTGAGTAACGCAAAACAAATAACGAGAATAAGAGAAATCTGTTACGAATCCAAGAGAGCTCACCATCCACCATTCAATAACAGGTCCAAGCTTCACCGCACAGATTATAGGTGTCACTATCTATAATTTGATGCTTCTTACATTTTTGTACTTTCCGATAGGTATTAGCACTACGAGATATTTGATACGAATTTGAAAGAGACCACAAGCCGTCCTGATGATTGGGAAACCATGAAACAGGTTGTAGGCGGATGGTGGGCTCTCTTGGATTCGTAACAGATTTCTATTTTTCACGTTATTAGTTTTGCGTTAGTCAGAACGCATTAGGAGTACGACTATTGGTGTCGTGGATTGGTCTATGCTGACATCTGTTGGTGACCTATTATTAATGTGCACGAAATTTCGTGTCATTAGATTCCACGATAATAGGTCCAAGCTTCACCGCACAGATTATAGGTATCACCATCTATAATTTGATACTTTTCACATTTTTGTACTTGCCGATAGGTATTAGCACTACGAGATAGCTGATCGAATTTCAAAGAGACCACAAGCCGTCCTGATGAATGGGAAACCATGAAACAAGCTGTAGGCGGATGGTGTGCTCTCTTGGATTCGTATCAGATTTCTCTTATTCTCGTTATTTGTTTTGCGTTACTCAGAACGCACTAGGAGTACGACTATTGATGTCGTGGATTGGCCTATGCTGACATCTGTTGGTGACCTATTAATGTGCACGAAATTTCGTGTCATTATAGCTTCACCGAACAGGTTATAGCTGTCACTATCTATAATTTGATATATATATATATATATATTTATATAGGTTATGTAGAGCCTCATGGTCGTTTGTGTCCTAAGGCAAAGTGGGATGTGACCACGGCTGTCCTTTGATTATTACTATATCAATGTGTTAAATTGAAATATTCGAAAGACGATAAATAATTGAATAGTTGGTAGATAAGAATTTCGAAAAAGAATATTTTTTTGTTTCATACTTCCAAGAGCGCGATTTTTTCCGTAGTCCGGTTTTATTTGATTTTTTTTATTTGAATTATTTTGGGGTTTCACTTTTCCGATAAAGTGTGTGCAGTGCTGCTGTACAATTCATTTTATTTCAAGGTTTTAGTTTGTTTCAATTATTACATATTTTTTTCATAATATTCATTATGATTTCGTACCAGTGCAATTCGAAGCTTCGAGAACACAAAGCAAGGTGAAATATACTATAAAAACATGTTTCAGAATTGTTTGGCCCTCATTTTCGCATCTATTTATCCACTATTGAGTCATCCTTGTGCTTTACTTCGATACAATATCTCATTCCCATTCCTAAATCCAATAAGTTTTATATATTTTTGTTATCACCTTTCAAACCTTGTGGGATACCTTATAGGTTTGGAAAAGAAAATATGTTTTGCTCAAAATCCGCCATTTTGGTTTTTTTCAACGTCGTCTATCCAAAGACTCAAGTTATATAAATGAAAAAGAAACACGACTTTCCATCACGCTGCAGTCCAAAAGAACGCGATTTCATAAATAATTTATACGCAATTTTCGAGTTAATTCAAACAGAGCAGTGAGCTAGTAATATTTATATATTATATATATATATATGATACCCAACACGGCACATTCCAATTTTATTTTCTTACTGGACAGATGAACATACATACATAGCATGCTAAAATCATAAACCTCTTTTTGGTTTTGCCGTAGTCGGGTAATAAATGAACCAATATCTTTTTCTAAATTCAAAATCAATTTACCAGACCTGGAAATGAGATCTAAACATTATTGATCCCAGAGTTGAAAATTCTGAAGTTCATTTATTTATCAGTAATTCATCATCCAGTATTATATTTATTGAAATACAGTATTTCCTGCAAATTTATAGCTCATCGCCGTTCATTTTAGCCTTCGAAAATGCCACTATCAATTTCTTGCTCTATATTGATTTCAGTAACATGTGAATTCGAATTAGAGAAATGATCGTAGCAGTAAAGAAGGTAGCTCCAATTCAAAAATAGCTAATACAGCCCACGAATTCGTAATTTTACCTTTGGCGACTGTGTGCCGTAGGAATCGAATCCCCGAATAATTCTTAAAAACGCAAGTAGTCCACTGATAATTGGCACATTGTTGTCTCTTTGTGGAATACTTCTTCCAGTGAAATGTTAGTGGAAAGTATTTTCTTCATCTTGAACCTGAAAAAACGGCTATCATGTTTTTAGGATAATATCCGAAAATGCCAATATTTTCTTGCCTTGATGGATATTCGTAGTCCGTCTCTTTATTTTCTATGAGTTAGAGATTCCTGAATAATTCCAAGTCTCCTATATATGTCTGAAATTCCTCACGAATAGATGGCATTCTTAGGTACTTCCAGTATGAATTCAGAGAACGAATTCACAGGGAGATGAGCTTAGGGAAAAAGAGGCAGAATGGCACGAGATCTGTGGGGTGTTGTTGAAAGAGTCACGGTAACCATTTTTTGATAATTGGATAAGTTTTGTATTAGTGATCTACCTATTGACAACATTAGATCTCATCCGTGAATTATAGACAGTGATTATAGAAAAGGATTGTTTCTATTCATATCGCTCCCGTTTCTTTGTCTACTCAATTTTTTTCGTAAATAGAAGTTTTCAGCAATTCCCATTCATATGAGTTCATTGTCTCTCATCTGTTTGTAGTTGACTGAGTCCCTTGATGATGAGTTCAACCTTGAATATGTACTGAATTTATGAAAGTTACAGGCTACAATCCTCCTCATGAGGTCAGTTCCTTATTTATTATAGCATCAGGCATTACTGATTTATGTTCAAAGGATTGTGGATATAGTTGGGAGATTACAGTAAGGGTGTATGAAGATAATAATCATTTTTCACGCACTCGTTCTCCTGGTAATCAAGCTAGATTCCAACCTACTGGATCCAGAAGGGTTCATGAGGTGATGGTAGCCATTCTGTTAGGAAACGACGAAACTAGTGTCCTAGACTGTCAATTATTACCTAATAGAAGAACTAGGCTTTTAGCTGCTAGTCAACAACATCGATGGATTTAAACAGGCCATATTTAAATTTTCTTTATCATCATTGAAATATTCGAGTGACAATCACATATATTTTTATATATATATTTTAGATCAACATATTGAGAGCATCGGGCATTTATGACAATGAAATCCTAATATTCTCTTTTGATATTGACTATCCAAGAAATACTTTACAGATTGTACCTCAAAATTGATTTTCCACCCCATTATAACTACCCAATTGGCGATCGACTTTAGGATTTCATTTATCATCCAAATTCCTTTTCAGGAAGCTCATTCAATATTCATAATCATAATTATTAGTGTTTTATTTTCTGGTTCGGCACAACTATTTTCCTGTCTTTTCTTTTCAAAGAGCCAGATGACGCCCATTCTAAATTATGTTTTTTGTAATTGTCGCTTCTATTATTATCCATGACCTAATGCTCACCAGGCGAACAGCTGCCGGATCTATAGCCTTCTGTTTTCAATCCGAGAACAAGACGTTATATCATTAACCAGGTATCGGGTTTCAATCCGAGCCTGACAGGACGGGAAGGGGACGGTGAAACCAAGCTCAAACACTAATCCAAGGTGTTATACGACCCGTGCCTATCAGGTATCGGAAACGGAGCTTCTAGGACACCGGGCAAAATCCCGACCACACCTTTTGGTATATATAGTGAGTTCGCACACAAACTCAGAATGACGGTGATTGGAAGACGTCACCCTAGGATCCCTCTTGATCAGAGGAAAGCGGACCTGATCCAAGAGAAACTGATCGAGGAAATGGACGGATCACCTTTGGGGAGCCAAAATCCGATCCAGTACCTCGAAACAACGTTCTGCGGAGGGGTGCTCTGGATAACCACTCCAGTGTCTCTTGGAAACCATAGAAGGGTAACAGTGTTGTTCTTTCGTAGTTTATTGTATTTCTCTATGCACTCCCAAACCATCTTGGCATTGATGTTATGGGAGTCCAGAGCACTGATGGCTGCTTGACTGTCTGACATAATGATAATCTCCTATCTACGGAAATTTCGTTCTGTATTGAACTGGACACATTTTCCGATGGCGTAGATTTTTGCTTGGAAAATGCTCGGGGATTTGCCCAGACTTTCGAAGTATTTGGTTCCAGGCCCATATACTCCTATTCCAGTTTCTTCTGTTGTTCTAGATCCATTCGATGGCACTTCTCTTGGGCCTTTGTTCCATTCACGTTTGCTACTTAGTTTTGGGTTGAATTCTTTCACAAAGTTGAACTTTTGTGTCATCTTATCTTGGGGCATATCCCAGGTTTGGTGATTTCCAGAGAGGAATCGAAACTTGCGTTTGGTGGTTTCCTCTCTGTTCATGCTGTGGAGCTGTCCTTATCGCTATGCTCTCCACTACTGTTTGGAGGGGTGTAAGGCTCAGGATGACTTCCATAGCTGCCGTTGGGTGCGTTCTCATTGCACCTGTTATGCATACACAGGCTAGTCTTTGGATATTCGGAAGATTTGCCTTTGTACTAGCCAGCTTCGTTCAGCTGCCCCAGGCCACTGCCCCAAAGGTGATGGTCAGTCTCACCATTGACGTGTACATTCATTGCAGGATCTTTGGATTGCATCCCCAATTCTTTCCCGCAAAGTTTCTGCACACTATTAGGGCTTTCGTGGCTTTGTTGATACTCCTTTTTCGTGCTCATTCCAGATGAGTTTATTATCTAGTATAAGTATCAGATATTTGACCTCTGACTTCCATTCAATAACTTTCCCAACTAATTCGATAGCTTTAAGGTTAATGTTCCTTGTGCTCATTGCATCGCCAGCAGCTGCGAGTATGGTACTGAGCTGCATTTGTACGGAGCTCAATAACGCGAATGTTCCTTGGCAGACAATGCTCACCCATCAGAGTACTGATCCAGTCGTACTCAGCTTCAGATATCGATAAAACTCTCGTCAACCTGGACCGGTTCCCCTGGTCTGTTGTTGATTTCCATAGTCTCATACGCGGGTAGAAACTTTTCGTGAGAGGTGAACGGTTATTTACATTTTGGAAGGATTCATTGATAAACTATATTTTGAGTCAATTTGAAATTAGTTTGAGTTCATTTGTGGCATTCCATGTTTTCTCAACATAAACGAAGACACTGTCGTCGGCGAACGAAATTGTGGTGCCAGTTGAATTCATTGTAAGTAGATCATTCGAATAAATTTCATTCAGGTCCCAGAATTGTTTTTTTGTGGCACTTTTTTGGGTAAGTGTCCTTTAGCCACTCATTTTACATTTATCAGACCTTGCTTCTTTTGGTCAACTATATAATTTTCAAAAAGTTTGAGAACAATTCCCTCATTTTCCTAGTTTATCTAGCAAACACCTATGCTTCAAAGTATTGCCATTGTCAGATTGACAAATATACCCAGACATGGCTTGGTGTTAAGACACTAATAGCGTGCTGAACAGATATATTTTATTGAAATCCAAATTGAAGAGGTGAGACTTCCTCTAAGAAGTTTGTTAGGCTTTTTTTTATGATTTTTTTCAAAAACTTTCAAAGAGCTGGGTGTTGAGGGTATAGACGAAAGTTGTCCAAATCATATTTTCTATCCGATTTGTGCAATGGTCTGATGATAGCAATTTAGATTGTTTTGGTAGGTCACCTCTGTTCATAGCTGGGTTGAAAATGTGTCATATTGGTTTCGTTATGAAATGGCATCATACACCCGTCACACTCGGGTAAAATGCCATTTCATAACAAATCACAGTGGCTAAAAATTAGAAAAATAATAAAAGAATGTTGTCAAAAATTACCCTGAATTTAAGTTCCTGAAGTAGGAGCAGTACCGCTCTGAAATATTGAAAAATAAACAATGGTGTGTTTGATCGAAAGAGGTAGATTTCACAAAAAATTGTCGATTGAGTCAAACACAAAATCCTCTTTTTTTATTGAATTGTCTTGAAAATAACTTCATAAAATTCGAAACGTTACCAGAATATTAATTGTGGTTTCAGTTATTGGACCTAAGCCAAACATCATTCATAAAAGGAAACAAATCAATGAAATATATTACAAAGACACCCATATCCCCCATATCCTTCAATTCCGCGCATATTATAGATATGTTATGTATATTATTCAAATAGTGACCAACACCATCCAGGAAATCAATTTGTCCATAGTTGATAAATGCACAAACAGAGATGAGAAGAATGATAATCCGTTAATCAGTCTCTGGCCACAGCAATACCGATTTCAAGAAAAAATTTGGGAACCATAATTGCAACCTCGGGTAATCTTTGGTTTCCAAGAACCTGAAGGCAATACCTGGAAAAATATTTTCTTTGAATCTCTTATTTGTTTCATGAAATATATCACCATCTTGAAACATCCCGTACTACTAGAACTGTGTGGCGCAGAAAATAATTATGTTGAAATTCTGAATAGCATCGATTTTGTAAAAAATTTATAATAGAAGTTCAAGAACAATTTTCCAATGATACAGTCGCAATTAATATCATCAATATTGAATTATGGATAGAACTACAGAAAATTAAAATTTTTTCAACTTCTCTTTAGTTGGGTAAAAAATCAATTGTGCTAAATGACATATTTCATGTTCAAATAAGTATATTGGTGAAAATTTTACTTTATTATGGTTGTGACTGAATAATTCAAAACTTGAAACACGAGATCGATAATCAAGAGAAGCCAAATATACCACCGTACTGGAATCTTTCTTTATCGCGTAAATTCTAGCAGAAAGTCAGAATTCCATGAAATGATTTGTTGAAATGATAGTGCTATTATCAAACCCATATTTATATTCTTGGTTTCTATAATTTCTTGAATGAAATATCAAAAATAGCATGTTCTTTTTACTTTTTTGCAACACCTGCTCTGAAAATTCAATTTTTGGCAGTGTGTATCGCACCAAAGGCACCCCATTTATTCAGACTTGGCTCTACGTTTCACTTCACCGCATTAGTGCAGAAAGTATGCCATTACTGTATGGTTTTTACTTTACTATACTAACGTAGTAATAAGATATCACGACCATTGACTTTATTTAATTTCGTTTTCTATAACTGAGTACGTGTCAGTATAATTTCTTCAGGAATTATTAGGCGTGTTTTTCGTTTTCTATTAGCGAACATGTAACATAGCTGAAACCATGTTATGATTTAATACTGAAACAACTCCACCGCATATAAGATATTATGTAACAATATAACTCAAGTTTTTTCATGTATCCAAGTAATTCCACGAACCCACTAATGGAGCTTTATAAGGCACAAGGAACAAAAAACATAATCCCGAAGAAGGTATCACCACTTTGACAGAATACTGCATCAAGAACACTTATTTCATTCATGACAACCCACGGTATAGACAAATAGATGGTGCACTGATAACGTTGATCCCATTCATCGTTATCAGCGGTCATCGAAATATATATTTTTTCATCTCTCTATATATATATATATATATATATATATATATATATATATATATATATATATATATATATACACTGCGGCCTTTTAGAGTCCCCCCCCCATGACAATGGGACACAAACCATTTTGAATGATATCACCCATACTACTTTTTGAAATAGAAGACATTGTGATTGCTCGATAGATGGCGCCACGGGGCACATCAACTTAAAACCTCAAATAGCATGGGGAATCAAGTGGCACAACATTGAACAGATGATTCAATTTTTATCGCATTCATCCTATTTTTTTCGAATTTTGTTCAAACGTTTTTCCACAATATGCATTTGAAATGTCAAGTATAAGTGCGGATCTGAACCTCGATAACTTTTGTACGGTTTGATCTGAAACAATGAGACATAAAAAGTGGTGACTCACCCCTGGACTGACTTATACTTATCTTAGGTACCATCAATGCTTAGGGTACCATCGAATGCCCAATCTGAAAATTGCGTGTTCAACTGTTTCGCTACAACTTGTTGAACGAGATGAACGGCACAACAAAATGGTGGCTTCTCCACGAGAATGAAGACTGGAACTCCAAATCCGACCTCCTGTCGAAAACTTCACAAGCAAATCTCCTATACTTGTTTATACTGGATCAACTCCACTTTGTAACCCGAATCAAATCGGAAAACGACCAATAAATCTATTTTATCGCCAAAATTGCAGAGAAGACCTTTTGTTCACAAGCCTATCTCCTAGCAAAAAGCCTCTCTCTACCTCCTTTTTCCTCAATGGTCACATCTGCACTTCCGCTATCACATCCTGTTCCTATAACGCCAAAATAAATCCAGATTCATATCCCTCCAAAATTTCCTATAAATCCCATAATGTGCCCCACCAGTGTTGGTAACGGTTGATCGTTCCGTAATATCGCCACATCATCATTCTCGCTCCTGAAATTGAATATTTCCGCCCGGAAGTTCAATTTGACTAGGATAGTCGCCGAACGTCTCCGCGGTCGTTCCGACAATCGGCGTTCATTGGACAATTGAGAAGAATGACATGACAGTTCCATAGACCTTTTCATTCAAGCATTTCAGCTGTGCGCATGCGGAACCAACGTTCACTTGTTTTTTTCTAGAGGGGATTCAAACATTTTTCGACGAATCAAATGATGAGAAAAAATGTCACTTGTCATAAAATGTTTGGAACATTTAGTTTCGTTCGTTTGGGTCGGTAATGACTTTAGGAATTTATCAAGTGTTGATTTGAACTTTAAACTACTTTTTTACTTCCCGTTCTATTGATCAACCTCCCAGTTCAGTTCAAAAACTGTTTTCTGGTTGTATTTATAATAATCATGGTTCGAAAGTGCATATCCTGTGAAGAGAATTGCATCGAGAACCACCCGAGATCTTTCCACCGGTAAGTTTTGCTGTTGATTTTCATTACAATTTTGATAAACTAAGTGTCCATTAATCAAGTTAAAACTCTCTGAAGTTTTATTCAAATCCAATTGCCATTCATTCTTTCTCGCCTTTTTAAGGTTATGATGCAAGTAGTAATCTAGAAGTGTTTGAGCGTCTGATTTCAGAGTGATTGGGAAACGATAGCTGGAGCTCCATAAAATAATCTACTCTCTCAATTTGTTTAAAAAATGATTCTGTAATATCATTAACTATTTACTTGGCCTTTTTTCATGATGGTAACCTATATGTTTCAAATCGAGTTCAACCCCAATTGTGCAAGATTCCAATAATCAACGACATGTTGACGAATATTAATTTTTAATGGAATAATAACACAGCACTATAAGCTATAATAATAATATACATAATCATTTCAAAGTGGGGAAAATTGGATTCTGTATATTTATTGTGAAATTTTGAAACCACTTCATTCCATTTTGAAAAGTGAATACCTATGATGCAATTGATCAACCTGATATCAATGTAATAGATTTCCTGCAGAACCTATAGCCCAGTAGAATAAGCTGAGAACAGGCTTGAGATTTACAAAAATTGGAAGCAGCAATTTTTCTTCGGAATTCGTTGGGGGGGGGGTCACTGGTAGTCTAAATTCAAAAAGTAGGGATACCAAAGTTGTTGTTGCATCCGCCATCTTGGAGTAAAGGGTTATTTTTTGTATCTTGAATAACTAATTTATTTTCAATTTTACACGGAATATAGTTATCACAAAGTTTAAAATTAAATTTCCTACAATTTTGGTTCCCATCAATTTTTTCGTAGGATCGATATTTTTCGTTTTATACCTGAGAAAAGATGGGGGAGAATTTTCTTTCATCGAATAAATCGTTAAATCTCCATTTGACACGAAACATGGTTATTCCCAAAGTTGTTTGGAATTTCCTATAATTCAGGTTCTCTTCAATTCATAATTACTGCACTAATTGCTGGAGTATTCATGGATGTGGATGTCAATTATCATTGATTATTCTCTCGTACTCCTCGAGTGAATCCTGACTGGAGGCTAAAGTACGCACGTACTTAGGCCTCAGTACGGTCGTGAATGAAGGTCTGGGATCACTCCCCCCATAAAATTATCGGGAGAAAGTGAAGACAAGGAACGAGACGACACAGCAGGCAGCCAGATCGTGAGTACAAAGTTCCCCCGCTTTATGCCGTTTTCAATGTGCTCAGACGAGAGTGTCCCACAAAGTGGGGGGACTTTGTACTCACGATCTGGCCACACTGCGACACAGTCAGTATTGAGCTGGGACGAGAACGAGAAGGACGACTCCGCTTTCTCTGTATAACGTACCCACATTCAACAAAAGGGTCACATCCAGGTATACAGTAAACCCCAAAAGAACGTGGCAGCAACGACAAGAACAAGGCAAGGCTTATTGATATTTTGAAAAGAGCTTTGCAGGATTCTGGTGTCGTTGTTCAGCAGGCACCGGCAGACGCCGATTCTTCCATCGTAGGAACGGCAATTCAAGAAGCCTCAAATCACGACGAAGTTACGATCATCGGCGAGGACATCGATCTTCTCGTGATACTAACTGCCTTAGGGTATCATTTGAAAAACGTTTTCTTCAAGAAACCCGGCAGAGGACGGACTCCGGAACAATTATACTCACCGGCAAGTTTTAAATATGAAGAGTCTGTAGCAAAACATATTTTGTTCTTACATGCCTTCAGCGGGTGCGATACTACGTCTTCAATATTCAACGTAGGAAAATTGAAATTCATCGAGACTCTCAAGGAAAACAAGAATTTGAATCAAGCTCTGAGCTTGTTTCGCGAGGCAAACATTCACAAACATTGCTTGGCTCAAGCTGGAGAATGTTTTCTGATCGCATTGTTTGGAGGCGATGAAAATGTAAAAACACTCGACCACCTGAGATTCAAGAACTTCACAAAATCACTTACGAGAAACAAATTCAATTTTGCGACGCTTCCACCTACCTCGGCAGCAGCAGAACAACATATCTACAGGACGTACCTGCAGGTGCAAATGTGGATGGAGTATGAAGTCAACGCTACGGAATGGGGGTGGAGAAAAACTAATCGTGGACTCGAATCTGTCACTACAACGGCCGATCCAGCACCAGAATTTTGACTGAAGACGATATCATGTAAATGCAAAACGACGTGCGGAAAAATGTGTGGTTGTCGCAAATCCGGACTCAAATGTTCCGTCTTATGCCACAACTGCAACGGAGAAACGTGCGAAAACGTTGTCTCAATTCGAGAGCTGCTGGATGAAGATGACCTTGATAGTGACGAAAACCGCTCAGAACAAGTCACCCCCGACCCTCCTGAGCTTCCGGACGAATTCGTCGACAATTACGAGGAAGAATCGAACGACGAAAACTTGGCCGAGCCATCGGCTAAACGTTCCAAACAGACGTAATTGAAATTTTGAAAGACTTAAAAGTGTAGTGAAAAGAAAATAAATTTCATTTTTTCAATTGTAAAAAATATACTGTTCGATAAACTGATTATTTACACCCCTCTTTTCCTTTACCGTGAACGTGCGTCCCAAAAATATAAACTTTACAAAAAATCGGAATCATAATTGTAGCAAATAACATTTTTAACAAATCAAATTAACAACGACAATCAGCAACAAAAAAACAAACAGAAAAAATAATGGTACAACATCAATAATATACGCGATAATAGAATACTTAAGTTCACCCCCAACTCGTCAAATACACCCCCCTCTCTTCGGGTATAAATCGAAAAAAATCGATCCTATGAAAAAATTGATGGGAACCAAAATTGTAGGAAATTTAATTTTAAACAACTTTTGTGATAACTATTTTCCGTGTAAAATAAATGAGTTATTCAAGATACAAAAAATAACCCTTTAAATCAAAATGGCGGATGCAACAACAACTTTGGTATCCCTAGTTTTTTAAATCAGACTACCAGTGACCCCCCCCCCAACGAATTCCGAAGAAAAATTGCTGCTTCCAATTTTTGTAAATCTAAAATACTAATTCGACTGGGTTACTAGGAGAACTCAGTGGTCGTCTTTTCTGGAGTTGGAGGGTGTAGATACCATTGGTAAATTTGTTTGCTCAGATCATTTCATCGAAAAAGACTTTATTACGAAACCTGGTGGTAAAAGATATTTGAAGTTTGGTGCCCATCATTCATCGAAAGCCTTCAGTTAGAACACCTCCAAAAATGTGAGTTTCTTTTCATTTGGTTCAGAGGTAGTATTTTATTTATATTGATGAGAAAGTGTAAGCAACAAATTTGTTGAAAATTGGATTTTTCAACCAAATTGTTACTTATGATAATCTACACGTGATTCAGCATATTATTTATGCTCATTTGGACATAAGTGCTTGAAATCATTATTGTAAGTGCAAGTTTGGTTTCAACAAAATACCCATAATTGTTATATTTTATAGTAAACGTCAATATTGTTGTGCTTTTGTAGGAAAATAGAAAAACAACATTTACTTAAATGGGAACAAGAACAATTATCACGTGAATGAATCTCTTTTATTTTATATGAATCTCTTTTATTAAACCATCAGAAGCTTTTTTTATAAATTGGTATTTAGTGTTTTTTACACTGAAACTTTGACACAAAAATTAAATTAAATAATGTACTCTACGGGGACATTTACGACAATATGCTATTGACAGATGATCGTAAATGCCAGAAAATCTTGTCGGTTACGATTCTGTTTCTGTCGCTTATGATCATATTTTATTCCCATGATGACAGAACAACGTAACACGTATACATTCTATTGATAACTTGAAATTTCAGACTATTGGAAAAATTAATCTTTTATATATAGAGCACATACACACAATTCCAACAAAATTCACTCATATTTTCTATAAGGTATATTTCCCTTGTACAATCATAGAAAATGTTTGGAATACAGTTTATAAGACACTTTTCAAATATCAAGTTCAAGTATTCTTGGAAGGAGGGTTAGAATAAGAGCGGAGATATTTCAATTCAACCCAAGATTTCGGTTATTGGATTTAACGATAGCCGTGAAAAAGGATTAAAATATTTGTAACATACACTCAGATAAAAAAATATGATTTCGAGGGATATCAAAATGACTAGTGAAGTTTGTCAATATCTGTTCTTATGTTGTTGTTGAATTTATCTTTCTTGATTTCAATCATTTCTCGTAACAGTCTTTTTTTAGATTGGGCTGATATTTTCGGAATCAATGTTTGTTTTGTTGGCAGGTAGTGTATCTTTTTTGTGTTGTTCAATCTGTTGTTTGAGATACTGTTTTCAAATCAAATTTATTCATCAAAAAGCCCACATTGGTATAGAAGAGAGAGAGAGAGAGAGAAATGTACTTTAATGTCCGAAGAAATAAATTTCTCATTGACAAAGCATAGTTTCAAAGTTACAATAATGAACAGTACCAATAAATAAGTATAGGTAGGTATATATCCATAAAATCAATCAATCAACGAATAACAATCACATCTGATAATAAGAAAAGTTCTAAATCACAGTTTGCTTGAAGGTGAGGCAATATTTCTGAGATCAGGTGGATGAGTCCTGATAGAATTCATCTAGAGTATAATAGGCATATCCTTGTCACTTCAATCTACAGGAGTTAGATTTTTTTTTAAATATGACCCATGATCATATTGAAGTTTTGACATAAAGGGCCCAACTCTCCGTGTCCAACAATTTGTCTCCCAATTTATCTCACGTAGGTGTGAAGGTAAAAATCTTGACTTAGATTATTGTGTAGAGTTGCTCTAATTAGCTCACTATGTAGTAATCAACACACAAACTGATTGTTACTGAACGTTTGGTACTGGATATTTTTTATCATGAAGTCAAAAATTCAAAAAGTAATATATATGAAGTTTCATTCAGGTTGATTAGAATTATTAGCATAGCCTGAATACCAATAACAAACTTTTCATTGCAGTTATTAAAAGAGTATAGATTTTGTGGTCGTCGTTGATCTTGTTTTATTTTTACGATTATATTACTCAAAAATAAAAAAGAGAAATATGACAATTTTTCTTTTTTTATATGATTATTCCTTCAGGTCTTATTCCTTTTTTTTCCACAGCAAGCATTCCCGAAGTTATACTACATACTGCATACAGAGTTCTGAAACCTTCTGAGTGAAGACATTTCCTAAGAAAAACTCAACCTGTCCTTCATTTCATGATGTATCCTGTTATTCAATGAGATGTTTTCCATGAAACACAGAACATAGATCCTACTGTAAGTATCCATCGAAGGTGAATCTAAAGAAAGTCAAGTAATACAACAGAGACCCAAAATTTGTGTATCAATATCACAGGAGGCAACAGGAGAAATATACAAAGTTTATTTTGGTTCGAAGTCAGGACGATTCCGAATCGGTTCTAAAGTGTAGGACAAACGTAGCGTGAAATATTTTGCACTGGTTCCTTTTCGATAAACGCCTGTGTAACTACTTCGAACGGTTCTAGGACCATCCCTACTGCGAACCAAAACAAGCCTAGTGTCGGTGCACAAAAAATCTGGCTTTGTTTTTCAGTTACATTACTTTATTTTTGTTGTATTGTTTTTTCTCCGCCATTAGCATTGGAGAACAGAAACAATGATCATTATGTCAATAAGTTATTCATTTGTCTTCAATTATAACTGATAAAATATCTTTATTGGCAAGGAATCAAATACATCAAATAGCCATTGACAGTTCTTCAACCTGTGGATTTAACAATAATTGATTTATGTATGGTAGATAAATAAATTGACACCTACAAAGTAACATTGACCAGGAGATTAACTATTTCATCAACGTGTTTTCTGGGAATTTTAATCTCCACCAAACCTCTTTGTATCATCATGGGTTAAATGATTTTCATTGTTGAATTATTTTTGTCGAATTTGCATTTGCATTATGTATTTAGTATTGTTGAGTATGGTTGGTTGGTTGGTTGGTTGAAGGCTGACGAGCCAGAGACAAGGTTGGCACTTAGCTTCCCTTGACACTGCGACCAGCAGGGTCTATTGTATCACTCTGTCGTCAGTGGTCCTCATTCAAACAGGTTTGTGCCTTCAATTAGGTTAAGAAGCCCGTTGATAAGGTTCTTCGGATTCATGCCTGTTTCCGGGCTGATCTCTCCAAAGGTTCTGTGTCGCCTACTACTTAGGGCGTCACAGTCGAAGATAATATGGGAGGCTGTTTCCTCCTCTTCATCACACAGCCTACACTCCACGGTTTCCCTGCGTACTCCCATGGTGTTTAGGTGTTTTCTTAGGCCGCAGTGTCCAGTCAACAGACCTATTATTATACGAGCCTTCGTTCTGTTCAGGTTCAGAAGGTCAGCCGTCAGGGTCCGGTTTGGATGCCCTACCATGACTTTGCTGTGTATTTGCCCGACAGTTTGATCCCAATATTGTTGGTGTCTTCTTTTTATCCACTCGACGATCAGGGTCCTGCATCGGTTTTCGCTAATTCCGTGTGCAGGTTCTGGCCCTGTGAATAGCGTTGCAGATGCTCGTCTAGCTAGCTGGTCCGCTTTGACATTGCCTTCAATGCCTCTATGACCTGGAACCCACATCAAGGTGACCTTGTTGTGTTTTGCCAGCTCGATGAGGTTCTGGAGGCAGTCCCAGACCAGTTTGGATTTTATCTGTATAGAGTTGAGTGCTTTGATAGCACTTTGACAGTCAGATAGAATGTAGATGTGTTTTTTCCTACAACCACTTTCTAGATTCTTCTGAATGCATACCATGATGGCATGTGTTTCAGCTTGGAATATCGTGGAGCATTTACCAAGTGGTATTATGTAATCCCTTCGTGGCCTCACCCCATGTATTCCTGCTCCCGTTCCTTCAACTGTCTTTGAACCGTCTGTATACCAGACTTTGTCCGCAGTTGATTGTGATTCTATACTCGGGGCCCATCCAGATCCATCAATTCGTGTTTTGAATGGTTTTTCGAATGAGTATAGGGGTTGCATGTAATCTGAAATCATTTCGAGTTCTTCGATGTTGATTACATGAGTGATTCTGGTATGTCCGGTTGTTCGGATTCTCCAGTTTTTTGTTTGTTTCAGTCTGTATGCACTCATCCTGGCCTCTCCAATGACATGTAAGTCAAGGGGTTCGAGGTTTAGGATGATTTCCATTGCAGCTGTTGGAGTGCTACTCATTGCACCCTTGATACAGAGACAGTCAAGCCTCTGGATTTTTCTGAGGTTGGTTTTTGCCTGTCTTTGATTTGTTTTTGGCCACCATAAGAGTGAGCCATAAGTTATTCTTGGTCTTATTACCGCTGTGTGAAGCCAGTGCATGGCTTTCGGTTTAAGCCCTCATGTTTTTCCAAAAGCTCTCCTGCACATCATGAAGGTTATCTTGCTTTTGTTGGTTACATGTTGAAGATGCGGGTTCCAGGTTAGTTTCTTGTCAAGAATCAGCCCTAGATATTTCACCTGCTCTACTACTTGTTATGTTTCACCGAATAGTCTCGGAGGTATGAGATCTCCCATGTTTCTTCTCCGGGTGAAGGGAATTGGTGTTGTTTTGTTCGGATTTGCCCTTAGGCTCTCTCTGTCACACCATTCCTCTACTGTCCTCAGTGCATTTTGCATTAGCTCTGAGGTTGTTCGAGTATTCTTTCCCTTGATGAGGATGACCAAGTCATCTGCATACCCTTGAGAGTAATACCCTTGGTTATTCAGAGAAATTAGCAGTTCATCTACAACCATGTCCCACAGAAGGGGGGAGTGTATGCCCCCCTGCATTGAGTGTATCCACCTGCAGGTGGTTTCGTCAATGCCTCTTCGAGTGGCCGCAGAGACCATACTTTCAAAGAAGGTGTTGTCGAAGGCTCCTTCGATGTCTAGAAAAGTGCATGGTGCAATTTCTTCGTTTGCTAGAGACTCTCCAAGCCTTGAAACAAGCTGATGAAGTGCTGTCTCGCATTATTTTCCTGTTAGATAGGCATGTTGGTTTTGATGTAAAGGCCGTTCTACAAGAGCGGTTACCCTTATGTCTCTATCTATCAGTTTTTCTAAGCCTTTCAGAAGAAATGACGATAGGCTTATTGGTCTGTATGCCTTTGCCTGGTCATATGAGTCTCGTCCAGGTTTTGGAATGAAGACCACGTTTACAGTTTTCCAGGTTTGAGGTAGCCATCCCAATGCTAGGCTCAGCCTGTACAGTCTGCACAGTTCGGGTGCTAGATATTCAACTCCGCTCTGAAGTGGTATGGGAAATACTCCATCTGGGCCCGGAGACTTGTGAGGCTTGGAGGAGTTTATTGCCCACACTACTTTTGAATGAGTTACCGTTCGTTTAGCCACTTCCCAGTCTGCCCTTTTTGCCCCCAAATGAAGGTTTGCAGGGATTTCATATCTGGGGTTTTGATTTGTGGTGACAGTGGATCCTGGGAAGTGTGTATGGAGCAAGAGTTCCATAGTTTCTTTCCCAGTGTTGGTGGGGTTGCCGTTGGGTTTTTTGAGAGTCCCCAACGGATTGATGGGGTCTTTGGAAAGGATGCGGTGGAGTCTTTCTCTTTCTGAGGTTTGTTCTATGTCCTCACAGAACTTTCTCCATGACTTTCTTTGTTTCCCTCTTTTTTGTTGTATTCTGTGAGAGTTTTGGAATAATCCTCCCAGTCACCAGTTATTTTCGCACGATTGAATGGTTTGCGCGTTTTATTTCTAAGATGTGTGAGTTCGGTGTTCCACCAGCTCACTTTACCTTTAGTGGTGCTGCGCTTCAAAGGGCAGTTGTTATGATATGTAGTTATTATGGCCTCCTGTAACATTAGGGAGGTTTGCTCTATTTCATGAATTGTATTTGAGTTAGGTTTGACATTTTTGAAATTTGTGAGATTTGCCCTGAGCTCCTCCCGGTACCCCGGCCAGTTGGTTTTTTTGGGATCCCGACACATAACTGCAGGTTCATCGGCATAGCCAATCTCCACATGTATGTGTCGGTGATCTGAGTTTGAAGGTTCCTCAGATACTGCCCATTTGCCGACGTGCAGAACCACCTAAGAAGAGCCCAAAGTGATGTCAATGATTTCCCGTCTGTTACGGGTTACGAAGGTTGGCCCATTGCCTCTATTAAGTACTTCCAGGTTACTGGAGACAATAAATTCAAGCAATGACTCACCCCTTGTGTTCGTGTCGGTGCTCCCCCACACTGTGTTATGGGCGTTTGCATCGGCTCCGATGATAAGCTTGAGTTTGTGGTCCTCACAGTGTTTAACCAAGGCCCTCACTTGTTCTGATGGTGGAGGGCTTGTTGAGTCATAAGGCATGTAGACGGAGGCTGGTACTATGTTCCTCTCTACTCCATCCTTGATGTAGGTCGTCTTGATTGATGTTATGTCCCTGTAATAGAATTCTATCAGATTCAAGACTTTCAAATCATTCCTGACAATAATGCAGGATCTGTCGTTTCCACAGTTTAGATTATAAATAAGCTTACCCTTGGATGTTCCGAGGCCTGATACTCGCCCTTTGACCAGCCATGGTTCTTGTATTAGGGCCACGTCGGTGTTGCCCTGTGCAAATATTCTGCACAGGGTTGCAGTAGCAGCCTTACTATGCTGCAGGTTGGCTTGAACTGCCCGCAGCATCAGGAATGTTCCTGTTCCGGCTAACAAGCTTGAAGTTTACCTGCGTTAGCCCCAGGAATGCTTTCTTCCCCCTGGCTTGCAGGTTCTTCAAGGAGGTCTCGTCGATTTGAAAGACAAGAGTTAGACCCGAGTCCTTCTCTTGTATCTTAATGACAAGCCATTTTTCAGTATCTATCCCCATGTTCTGGGTTTTGATGAGCTGAAGAATCTTTTTGGTTTCCATTTTACCAAATGGCTTCGGAATCCATACCACTACCTTGGAGGTATTCAGGATGTCCTTGGCTAGCCTTACTTTTAGGACAGCCCCCTCCCAAGGTATCAGTCCGGGGATACTCTCGTAGCCAGGATTAAGCGGTTTCATCCGAGCATGTCAGGACCAGCACGCCCTTGTGGACGTATCTGTTCCTGAAGTTCGGACCCTTACCCGGCTCACACTTGAAAATTCCCCCGGTAATTGCTTCCTGCAGGAGACTCCCTTGGTCGTCTGATAACTGGTGATCTGGATAACTCTCCAGAGCAACAGCCATCTTCAGACCTCTTGTGACCTCCCTATAGCTGCCCTGCTCAGTTGGGTTAACTTGGGCAGAGACAGCCACTGGTTGGTCAGATCCAGGTTTCTTCACCCTTGCAGTGTTCTCCGTGGAAGAGGGTTGACTTCTCTGTGAGCGGTCCCTCTTCTTGTTCGGAGTTTCTGGCTGCCTGCTGCTTCCAGCGATGCTGGGAGTTCGTTCAGTGGAGCCAGTTTTTGCTTCTGGGTGTGGATCGCGTTGGTTGCTTCGGCGTTTCCTGGGTTTGATTTCTTCCCCAGCTGCCTTGGCCTCCGCGATCCGTACCTGTCTTCTAGCAGCTCCTGAGAGCTTTTTACGCGCCAGATGTAAACGATTTACATCTGACGCGACGTGCCTTAGGGCAGGTATTTCTGGAGGTTTAGCGAAACTGCCACTGCCTCCAGAGAGTTTCCTGTTCTCTGTTTCCGGCAGTTTCTCAGTAGGTGTTCGACCATCTGCTGATACCTCCTCGGTTTGGTTTGCGGTTTCCGGTGCCGAGTGCGATTCAACTGGAATCTCCTCGACTTCCATACCCGCTAGTGGGGGTGGGTCTCCTTCAATTGGAAGTTCCCCAGGGTTGTTTTTCGTATTGGTTTCCATATTGTTCCCACGAGTGTAGGGGAAAGGGTCGTCCACACCTGCGGTGCCCCCTGCGCAGGTGGAAGGCAAATTACTCTGGGAGGTCGCCATGTATCCCAGAGGCTCCGTTTGTGAAACCTGACTGGCTCAGGTATCATCCATCCCTCGGCACGGGTTCCTTGACGCCTTGGATTAAGCCATGTTGTGGTGGCATTTGGTTTGAGATTGACTTGGAGATCCGCAGGCTTTGACCATTTCTGGTTATTCCCACTGGATTTTCCTTGTCAACCCCGTTATCCAGCGATACCACTTGGAGGTAGCCACCTAAGTTTTCGCAACTCATCTTCATCTCTCATAGGAGGTGAACATATGTTGACGCAAACTACTCGCATTGTTAAGTATGGTTTGTTAGTATTCTTCGTCGAATGACTTGAATGAACTTCTGTGATATGATGTTTATTTTCTGATGTTTTGTATTGTAACTTTAAAGATATAGGATAGGACTTATACAGAATGCTGCAACATTCTCTTGGTGCAAAAATTGATAATTGAAAAATGTTTTCATTGTGTATGAATTCAAAACTACTTACACGGAACAACAGTATTTTTTTCAGAAACCTAGGTATGTTATGTTCTTTTGTATTATATGTATGTTTTATGAATATAATTTTAAATGTAGACAGCAGCAGAGTGTCGTTCTGTAACCTTCTGCAGTTTTTAGTCAATACATTGATAATGGTTTGATTAATCCCGAAAAACAGTAGAAATGTTCATAATAGGCAGAAAATATAATATATAACAACTAAACATGACTTGAATGTGTATGAATTATTTTTTTAAATATAGTTGTAAGTTTTGCCCAATTTTTAGAATGAATCAAGAACAAATTTAGAGACTTTATATAGATATATATATATATATATATATATATATATATATATATAAATATGAACAGAAAGATTGTCGCATATCAGACATGTTATTAAATTAATGAAAAAGCGAATCACATATATGCGGAGGTACCTATGTCCTAATAGTTGGTTCGAGTGTCTGACTAGACATCCAGATATTTTTTTTCATTAATTCAATAACTTGTCTGATATGCCACAATCTTTCTATTCATGTATTTTCACAGACGCGATTTCCACTTCGTATTATATATATATATATATATATATATATTTATCAATTGAGTAAGTCGTTTAGTTTATACAAGTTATTCAAGGTACTGGTATCTGAATATGCATTTTTTTCATTTTATTTTGTATTATTTGCAATGGTTTGAATCTTGTTTGATATCTGAACCATTGGCAATAGCTGTCATTCTTTAATTTCAATATGCCAAATACATAATATTCATTTATATTTGACCCCCAGTAGCTATGCAACATATGGGATTTTTTTATCAGAAGAACTTTCCAGGGTGATCAATTCTGCATGCCTGATAGCAACCACACCATGTTTTCAATAATTTCCAAAAATAATTATCATAACACATTCATATTACATCTAACAAGATTAGAATTGAATCAAATAATAGTTTCATAATACCCAGAGCTGAATTTGATGGTATTTTAGACAGGATATCTGTTTGTTACACAAACTCTTGAATGCTGAGATTGACTGTCCCGACTTGCTTGGTCTTATGGATCTCCATGTACCTCTCAGAAATACTTATTTATCCAAACCAAGTAATCACCGATGTTATAGCATGCACTCGCCACTATCACATATGTTAACTTACGGCAACAAAGTAGATCTTGGTATTTTCTCTTTCACTGTCATCTTTGAAAAGTAAACTGAAATAATGTAACTGTGATAAATAATGTGATAATATTGATAATATTCCATCTGAATTATTTACCTTTCAAAAACCTGTTATAATTGATATAAAAGTATATATATATATATATATATATAAAATATATATATATATAATTTTAATTTTTATTGATAAAAAATATAATTTAATTTAAAAACTAATAAATAAATTAAAATATGTAATAAAATTTTTAATTAAAGTATAATTATTTCCTTATTTTTTGATGATTGAGAGTATTAAAAAAAGTATTTGGCTGAATCAATGAAACAACATATCAACAACCATTTATCAATGGGAAAAAACTGATAATTTTAAATAAAATTGAAATAGTATTCTTATAAAAAATGCAATATGAAACAAAAACAGTATTTCTAGATTCATTTAGAAATTAACTTAATCTATTTTATTTTCTCTTCTAATGAACTAAGCAAAGGGTAAGTTATTGTCATCTGAAAGATCTGTGGTGAGATCCAACACATCCAGTAAATCTACTACGAGCTCAGTTATGTTTATATTTAATTAACTAGACTTTCCCATAAAAATGGTGTAAATACACCACTCCTGCATAAATATGCAGAAGTTGTTAGTTCCCGGAAGTTAAATTATAATTTTACAGATTTTCTTTTTTTCTGCTATATTTGTCAGCCAATTTCTGCAATCACTCACTCCGGTGAGCACATCCTAAAAAGGAAATTTTTTCTGAACCGTCTGGGTTTCCAACCAGAGTAGGATTCTTTAACGAGCCCAATATCCATTGATTCTAGTCCAATGGCTTAACATCCCCACCGAAAGACGATTTGGCATTTACAATATATTCACCACATTGTTCGAACTTTTGATGCAAGTGTACTCCTCAAAGTACCAATCACGATCGATGTTGCTTCAGATATCGAATGACAGTCAACCTGGAGAGCTACTCATGCCTCGAAACATGTGAGATTCAAGACATAAGAAAATTTGCCCAACTTTCGTCTCTCGACATATTCTTATTGAAAAATAATCCAAACTTCTTGTGACTAATAACTTAAGATGATGCATAAAACACCGAAAAGATTATTGAAAAAAAAACTGAATGACAAAAATAAAAATTGAAAATAGTATATATTTTAAATTAAGGTATTACCAGAAAATCAAAGTCACTGTTTTTCGAATTTTACGAACTGCCAGGCAGGCGCGGTCTCAGCCCAAGATGTTGGGGGTCAACTTGGCTCACATACAGTTCCAATGACAACTTTACCAATAAAACAAGTATGCATATAGAAATATGTTTTTATAAAATAGAGAGTTAACAGAATCAATCACAAACTAAAAAGAAGTATATTGTTTTCAGAAAGTCGGCATATATATTTAGAAGGGCTGAGCCGTTCTCCACCTTTCCGACAATTCTTCCTAGCCAATTTTTTAGAGCGTAAAGTGAAAAATGATCTTTTAGAAATAGCCGGACTTATGGCGAGGTTAGCCAAAATTCTTAATGAAATGCTGGATATTTGGATAGAGGTCATATAGCCAGAAACAAACATTTGGACACTGTAAGAAACACTCATCCTGAAAATTTCCTTTAATGTCCTTTATATTAAGCCTCCAGGGAGTTAAGTATCAAAACACCCCTGCTCGTTCATCAGATCGTAATTATCCTCATTTACTTCACTCGTCCAACACTCATCTTCGGCAAACAGACTTCTGTCTGTGAGAGGAATGTGATCGCTGACCACAGGGGTGGTGGCGGGACCTCTCTCAACCCTCAAAAAAAACAAGAGGTCATTTTAAGAAAACTTCGGTTGTAGGAGGCACAAAACTGCTCTTGCCTCCACTTCGAAACCCATAGATGTTACTCTCTAACGGCAGTGGAAGAAGAAACCTCCAGATTATGGGTATGAAATTCTGACATGTTCTTCACATTGAAAAGGTTTTATTCAGTGTATTCGGATTTTGTTATCAAAATGCTTGAGCCAAAAAGGTTCAGGTATCTGCAGAAAGTCGAGCGGTTTTTCAGATCAGGCATCATACTGTCTAGAAAATATTCCCCTCAGGTTCTCTGCTGGATTGTGCCATGAGTCTGACAATACAGTTATAATTTGAAGGTGGTATACAATGTCATTCCAGAAGTGCGGCACATAATTATTATTGTTGGTATCAGTATATGATATTACATGTTGATTGTTATTGCTTTTTTAGAAATTATTGTGTTTTTGCCAAATAATCTTCCAGTACCAAAAAAGCAATTATACATGTAATAAAAGTGTACTGAGATAAAAAGTTACTGAAATCAATGAAATATTTTTCAAGTCTCCAGAAGATTGTTTTTGCTTCAAATATTCACTTTCGAAAAACTTGAAAATTTCCATCAATACCACTTAATAAATATTAAAATTTATGTAGTATTGGGCTACAGTGTTTTTGATTCCATTGCTCAAATGTTAGCAGTTGGTACTTATTTCATTTTCGAAAATCATCAGATTTTTCGAATCTGTGGGATTTTGGGGGGGGTTCAAGAATACTGCTTTAGATGAGTACTACCACCAAGATGCCCTGGATAACTTGCTAAGCTCCATTTCCTATTTCATTGTGAATAACCTACTAGAAACACAATCAGTTTTCTTTGTTGTAGTTATAATTGTATGAATCAACAAAAATAAGTTGAGCTCCGATTCTTTGAAGACGTTCAGGCTTCTTTTTTTGTTTCGTTTTGTGTTGTAATCATATCATCATGAAATTAACAGCTAGATCGGGAGAAAACCTGATATTAGCAGATTTATTGTGGAAAATACATGTGCTTCGATATCAATCCATACAGATGTATGCTATGGTTTGAATTTAGGATTTGCCTTCATGTTTAATAACCTAACCTCAATCTAACAAAGGGGCGGTATGTACGGCGGAACGATGAAACTCCTTAATTTAAAGACGATTTCTGGCGTCGACGAAAATTTTATTTGAAATTATTCAAACGTCTTCTGCACACGAGTTTTGTTTTGAATATGTACCCTAAAAAATTTTGAATACCTCCTTCCATGTCGTTGGTTCAGCAAAAAAAAGAACAAATGCTATCGCTGTCAAATGAAAAGGTCTATTTACTGTCAATGGACAACAAAATCTCCAAATAAACAACCAAACATTTCGTAAGTATTTCGTAACTGGTAACATTAATTGCTATTGTTTTTGTAACGTAACTCTATTCCATTATCTTTGTTTCAGATATTGCTGAGATCACTACCATGATCAGAAATCGAATGGACACATACACACACACACACCTACACACACACACACACACACACACATACACACACACACATACACGTATCAGAATAATTGTGGCATCGCATGAATATCCCTCAATTGTGGCACTTTTGATTGTATCAACAATACTGGTAGATCCATCTATTGGGATCTCAGCTATTTTCAGATCTCCGATACACTTCAAATTACAGGAATTATTACAGTTTCAAATTATGGCATCCCATGCCATAAATATCTGTATTTGTGAATCATGTGTGAAGATGCCAAAAATATGAGAAATCGGGCAAAGTGTGTAATATTTGTGCCACAATAATCTGAACTCATACTAGAGTGCTAAGGTGGTGTTGCCAATTCTACATAAGGTGGCACACACAAGATTGTGCACAAATACATAGAAAATAATATTCAAGCTGAATATTATTTTGGTTTCGGGAAGATGAGTGTGTAGGGTGCTATAAGTGATTCTTTTAAAACGGAACATCCAAACGCATTACAATAAATGAAAAATGATATGCTCAAGCATGAATCGACTTGAAACAAAAGTATTTTTTTTATGTGGAAAACCTTGAAAAATATATGTTCTGAGTCAAAATCTCCAAAAAATTGTGTATGCAAATCATGAGGCACTAATTGAGTTCGACTCCTGCTCTCTGTCGCTGAAATAAAATATTTTTTTTTTTTAGTAGTATAGTTGAGCGGAAGGAAATATATGACCAACCGAACATTCCTCGTACATAGATATCAATCCCTCATATTTTCCACGGTTAACAGCCGGGTAGTACTTCGGATCACACTTAAAAAGGTGAGGTCCCGGTCTTCTCAACTCCTACAGGTCTAAGACTTTCGAAAGTTGCTTTGCAACTAACTTGGTGGGTAAAACCCTTTTTCAATTTACCCAACTCTATCCTTTATATGCCTCTGAGCAAAATTTCTAAATTGTTTTCATTCTAGCGTTAAAAGAATTGTAATCGCATTTCCTGTATATAATTTTGTGTTTCAAAAATATTTGAAAAATAAAATTTTCTGGGGTACACCCTCTAGGCTCTGCCCCACCTGAGGTGGAACGTGTGCAAAATTTTCTAAAAAAGTAAAGGACCGATTTCGATAACACTTTGATCATTCATTCGGTCAAGAGAATTGTGTTTCTCAATGAAAAGTCCAAATAACTTTTTTTTCAAGTCAAACTATTGAAAACTATTGCATTATATAGGATTCGACCTTGTTTTTATGTTCTTATCCCATTTCACTATCCCATATGAATATTATGAGTGAATGGAAGGCAACACCCCGCACAGCACTTGATATCCATTGGACGTCTATTGCAAAACCACCATCCATTGTGTGCCCAAACATGGACAAACATTGAATGTTTGAAACTGTACGTCCACTGGATGACCATTCAACGATAACTATCGCATACCTGAATGATGTGTTTCTCAAAAATAATATAATAAACATTCGTCAATGGGAACTTACGGAACGGTCGGCTAATTAAGAATTTAGAATTCAGGTTATACCAAAAATGGCCAGTAGCATATCGGTGAAGATCATGAGCTTCGAACAAGACAGATGTAAATCCGAAACTAGACTACTAAAGTGCCCATATAAAAAAAAATGTACCATTGGACGTCTTTGAGGCTCTTAATTAAATAAGATTTTATGTCCAGTGTATTTCTCCTAGCACGAACTATGACGCTAACGGTGAGGCGCTAGTAAGATGGTCTGAAGATGGAAACCTTAACCTCGTCTTCGATGCAAAAGACCGCTTCACATTCAAGTCTGCAGCATGGAGACAAGAATATAACCCTGACCTGTGCTTCACGACAACCAGTAACAATAACAATACACCCCTACCGGTCCAACGACAGGTTCTCTGCGACTTCCCACACAGCCAGCACCGCCCAGTCATAATAGAAACGGGCACCCAAATCCCAATAATCACGTCCACACCTCGACCAAGGTGGAAGATCTAGATAAATGCCTAGGCTGGATCCCTCCACAGAGTAAAAACTACACCAGATTCGTGGGAGCAATCATAGGCACCGCTAAAAGTGTATCCCAAGAGGCTTTGGTGAGGAATACATCCCCGGATGGTTACAAAATAGCGACGAGCTCTATCAAAACTTCCTCGAAACCGGTGATTAAGAAATAGCAGATGAACTCCTCCACAGCCTTGATGCAGCAAGACAACAAAAGTGGGCAGAAACCGTAGAAAGTTTGAACTTCCGGACCTCAAGCAGGAACGCATGAACACTCCTAAGAAAATTAGGGAGTGGATCACGCATACAAAGACCAAAAGCAACCATCTCGCCAAACGCAGTAGCATCTCATATAGTATCAACGTCCAGGGCACCAAAGGACAAAGATCACACATTAAAAGTTCAACGAGACCTTAGACACTTTAAAACCTCAGCGAAAGAAATGGAACACTTCCGACGTTTCATAGCAGACGAAATTTCGACAGCAATTCAAGATCTTAAGCCCGCAAACGCCTCCGGATTCGACATCAGTCCTGAATTTCTAATACACTGCGGAAAATGTGCGATCAAATGGCTGGCAGAATTTTCACCGACATACTACGGACTGGAAATCTACCCAGAGAATTCAAAAGATCCAAAATCATAGCTATTCTGAAACCAGGAAAAACCGGTAGACTCACCCAAAAGCTGTGGACCCATTGCACTGCTATCCGTAAGCTACAAACTGCTCGAACGCCTTAAATATAACCGAATAAGCCGAAAAATCTTCGACGGAATTCCAATAGAACAGGCTGGGTTCAGACCGAAACGAAGCTGCGTTGACCAAGTTCTCTCGCTCACCTCACACATCGAAGCAGGGTTCCAAAGAAAACAAAAAACGGCAGCCGCCTTCATCGACCTGTCGGCAGCTTATGACACGGTGTGGCGAGAAGGCATGATCTATAAGTTTCTGCGAGTGATTCCATGCAAAGTAACAGCCCGACTGCTTGACAACATGCTGAACGACAGAATATTCCAAGTCGTAATGGAATCCGACACAAGCTCTCCAAAGGAACTCAAGAACGGTCTACCTCAAGGACCGGTGCTCGCGCCGCTCTTGTTCAGCTTATACATCTCAGACATGCCCGAAACTAGGTCAAAAAAAATTGGATAAGCCGACGATTGGGGACTCACTATAAGATGCGGCTTATTCGAGGAAGCAGAGGAAAATTTTAACGGCTCATCTCGAGCAGTTAGGAAAATATTTCCGGAAATGGAGACTCCAACCAAACGCTAGCAAAACAGAAGTAACCTGCTTTCACTTGAATAACAAACTCGCAAATAGAGAACTCAGTGTCCAGTATGAAAACACAACTCTCAAACATAATAAAAACCCAAAGTACCTAGGTATGACACTCGATAGAACACTTTCGTTTAAGGAGCACCTAACAAAAACAGAGAAACTGAAAACGAGGAGCAATATAGTACAAACATTGTGCGGCATGTCTTGGGGTGCTTTAGCTCCTACTCTACGCTCGTCAGCCCTGGGCCTCGTCTACTCAGCTGCAGAATACTGCGCTCCGGTATGGCTCAACAGCCCACACGTCCACACAATAGACGCACAGCTCAACAATACAATGAGAATGATTGCTGGCGTTATCAAATCGACTCCTGCAGAATGGCTCCCAGTACTGAGCCACATCCCACCCCCAAGCCTGCACCGCCTAAACGCTCTGGACAACAGGGAACTACCGATCCATACAAACATCGAGGACGCTAACCACAACCGCCTTCGATCTGGGAAACCAGCAACCAAGACCGCACTAAACGTAATAGAAGACAAATAGAGCATCACCGAGGCTTGGTATCAGGAATGGACGTCGAAACAAAACAGTGATATGCCATGCATTACCAACTCACCACCAGGTTTCGACTTTCCAAGAAAAACCTGGTACATGCTAAACAGAATCAGAATGCAGCATGGCAGATGCGCCTATACTTCACACAAATGGGGCAAGAGTCCAAGCCCCTCCTGCGAGTGCGGCGAAAACCAAACCGTCAAACACATCGTGGAAAAATACCCTGAAACGGCCTATAACGGCAGACCAGATTATTTCCCACTAGCGACTCCAGAATTAATAGAGTATATAAATTTATTGAATGTTCGTTTGTGATCAATTTTTGTTCGTCCTATACATACTTTTGTGTCTCAATATGCCATACGCTGAATGAATTCTCCTAGCACAATACAGATGTATAACCCCATACAGACTCCTGAAACGAAAAACGTGGTATATTATCTATTCCATCGCCCCATGTGTTCCGTTTCAGGAATCTGTATGGAGTTATTTAAAAAAAAACATTTAAATAATTATTTTCTGCTTTTTAGTCTTGTGTGTGTGAGATTTTGCAATAATCTCTGACCACGAAAATCGGATTCGGATTATAATCACAGAGCCGCCTTGTAGCCACCATCTTGAATTTCGACATGAAAATCATAATATCCGACCCCGAAAACCCCCACATAGCAATTTTGAATAAAATCGGACCATAATCACAAAACTCATTTGCCATGTTGGAACCACCATCTTCAATTTGTAATTTATGACAAAAAATTCTTAACCTCCGACTACGAAAATCCCCACATATCAAATCTCAATAAAAACGAACCATAATCACAGAACTCATTTGCCATCTTGGAACCGCCATCTTGAATTTTGACAAAATTCCATAATCTCTGACCTCAAAAACCCCCACATAACAATTTTCAAAGGCATCGGACCATAATCACAGAACTCGTTTGCTATCTGGGAGCCGCCATCTAGAATTTTTTGAGTTTGACAAAAAAAATAATGATCTCTGACTTTGAAAACCCCAACATATCAATTTTCAGTAGAATTGGACCATAATCCCAAAACTCGTCTGCCATCTTGAAGCCGCCAACTTGAATTTGTAAATTTTGGGAAAAACATTCCCAATCTCCGAGCCCGAAAACCCCCACACACCAAGTTTGAATCAAATCGGACCATAATTACAAATCTCGTCCGATATCTTAAAGCCGCCATTTTGTTTTTTTCTTTAAAAAAAATCCATAATGCATGGTCACCGAAATTATGAACACTTACCAAATTTCAAATTAATTGGACGTCAAAATTCCCCAAACCCAAACTAACTAATAAGTGAAACTAAATGAAAGCTTATAAAAATACTCAAATCTTCCCACTCACTATATAATGGTCCGCAGCAAGCTGGACTAGGTGAAATGGCAACACTGTAATTGGAGCCTGTTTCTACAGCAGATGTCGCTTTCATCGATAAATATTGTGTGCCACAGTACTGTGTGTGAATACTATCTGAATAAAACTGAATTGTGGCACGTAACACACTTCTATGATTTTTTTTGGATAGTTGGTAGAATACATGCGTAGTACATGAAATAACCCCTCCAATGGATGATATGATCAAGATGACACCCTCTGGGATAGAAAGCATTGGGATATATCATATAGTTTTCATTGAAACGACGATGAAAATTGTGGCACAGTGTGCCACAGTTCCGAGCGGATGCCAGAGTTTGGGATTATTCACACACAAGGTGCCACAAGTATAGTGCTACAAACATACACACACACACACACACACTCCAAAGTGCCTATGAAAACAATATTCACTATGATTGTGATCGCTCGTATTTTACTATTGAATATCCAGATCTACGACTCGTTCCTGCGACGAAATTCACTTATTTCTTTGATGTTATTGAGTTACTCGCGAGTGTTCCGTATTTCTACTAATTTTGGATTTTAATGAAATCTAGGTGCTCCAATACTGTTATGGCTGTGCATTGTGCATTCATTTTGACTACGAATTGTGTGTTTACTTTCAGTACTATTCATACGTATTGTTTAAATAGAATAAAGCTCGATTTGTTTCCCTTAATATTTTATTATGATATGGTACCCTATTTTCATAAGTTTTCCTGAATAGGCAACCAACATGACAGCTGAAGCTGCTTCCTGGTTGCATATCGTATTGAAAGAATAGATAATGTATGCTAATAGAAATAAAACAATTATTGGTTGTCTATTTTCAGGGTAGTCAGTTGGCAATCCAAACGTTCTGTTGCGTGGCTAGAATGAGGCACGTAACAAAAGATTTCACGCAACTTTAACTGAAATGATTCAAGCTCATAAAACAGAGAACCCAGATGAACATCATTTTACAATTTTACCCTATCCAGTGATTTGCTATAATAATTCCAAAAACGCATCACATGGACTCAGTCCATATGAATTAGTTTCCGGACATACTTCAAGTAGACCCCCCAAAGTATTATATAATCAAAAAGAATTGATGACAAAGTACATAAGAGACACTTGAACAACAG
Source organism: Gonioctena quinquepunctata (assembly GCA_018342105.1). Taxonomy (NCBI): domain Eukaryota; kingdom Metazoa; phylum Arthropoda; class Insecta; order Coleoptera; family Chrysomelidae; genus Gonioctena; species Gonioctena quinquepunctata. The sequence continues at coordinate 89,575 of JAFIRS010004057.1, forward strand.
AATGGAATACTATTATAAAATACCTCGCGAAAGGGTTCACAGACAAAAGGAAAAAGACAAAATTCGATTTGATGAAAAATAACATCATGAACCTATCACATATAATATTTTAGAAAAAGTATTTGTGAAAGAATCTGAAATAAAGAACAAACTAGAAAATGAATTTAATTTAATTTGAAATTTTAGAAGTTTACCAAAACTCAGCCCTTTTCAAAAACTTAGAAACGAATTACACTACTAAAGTCAATTTTGAACGATTGAAACCATAGTTTGTTTCAGATCAATAATGGAGTATCATTTATTATTGATAATTCTAGTAGTTCAACTTGCCAACGCCCAGTATAACATCTTACCTATAAATAACTCGATAGGAGTTTACTATCATGAACAAGGTGACATGAAAATTAGTAATGAAAAATGGACATTATTAGTTTATAAGGATATCGCTCCAATCAAAGTCGCGATAGATCATAATAATAAGATATTAGAAGAACTTATACATCTCGTAGAAACAAATTGCAACATTTCAATTCTGAAATCAATACACATATAAGCTCATTAAGTAAGATAAGTGCACAAGTAGATTTAAAATATAATGAAATCAAAATGGATTCAAATGAATATGATTCGAGATACAAAAGAGGTATTCTTAACGGAATATGCTCGATATGAAAAGCAATCACAGGTAATTCAGATGCCAGTGACGAAGAATATTTCAATGACTGTATTGATGAAATATATAAAGATGAACACCAAATTTCAGTAACAACTTCAGTTATAAAAGAATTCAATACAACTATTCAGCAATTGCAAATAGATGAAAAAACGTTTAATGAAGATATAAAGAAAATTGAAACGGATTTATGATTTGACAGATGAATTAGCAATACTCAACGCAAAGTTGAAGGCAATCGAAATCTCTGAACAATTATAAGAAAGTTATACTTTTCTGGAAGATGAATTGAATGATATTTTAAATGCAATAACTTTTGCAAGACTCAATATTATTCATACATCAATTATGAGACCGAATGATTTAATAACATCTCTTCTAGACATTTCTCAAACAACTCAGAAGAATAATCTTCCCTTACCAATCAAAATGTCATCAATATCCAAATATTTAGACATTATTGAATTACAAGCTTTTCAAGCAGATTCGAGAACTATTTTTATATTGAAAATTCCCTTAGTCGAACCAGAAATCTATACCATTTACCGAGTGTACCCCATTCCTATCCTAGACAACAGAACTGGGTTACATCACATTTTATCTACAACTCAAAATTACATTGCAAAAGACGATGATTCGATATTGTATGTTGCTTTTCAGAACCTTGATAAATGTATACAATTATTTTTCAAATCTGTGAAAATGTTGTTTTATATCCAGTTGACAGTTATTCATTATGTGAAGCACAAATTTCAAGACCACTCTTAGAACTTCCCAAAATTTGTTCAGTTTCACTATTATTTGCAAAGGATTACAATGTTTTTGAAATTCAATCAAATACGTGGTTAATTACTTCATCAGATCCTTCCATTATAACCATTAATTGTCAAAAAGAAGATGTATGAACTCAAGTAATAAAAATTATTTCAATTTTGAAATTACAACCGCATATATTGGAAATACAAGAGTACATGCAAAATTTCTCATGTCTCAAGAACAAAATGTTACATATAGAACACTTCCAATTTTGATACCTTATCAATGTTGAAATAATTTACCTGAAAAAGAAAAGCTACCTGAGCTAAAACCTTTGAAGTTAAGCAAATTAAATGTTGACAATCTGAATATTGCCCAACACAAATTAAATCAATACGATGAGGAATTAGACAAAATAATAAATGAATCATTTGTGAAAAAACATATTTCATGATTTACATACTTCACTTTTATCCAGAGCCGGATTAAGAGGGGAGCAAACGGGGCTGCAACCCCGGGGCCTCCACAAGAGAGGGGCCTCCACAATATAAATTTTTAGGTAAAATTTCCTAACAAATACCGAAGGATATGCAAAATTATATTTACAAAATCTGACAACGAAAGAGCAGTTCTCCCACTTTTTCCTCTCATTTTTCGTTTCAAACATTCAAAAACATGTTTCGAATTCTTGTCAAAATCCATGGTTAATATTGATCTTCGATCTGATGAATCATGTGTATATGCGAGAAACAATCACCAAGTAAAACATCATACTATTATACAAAATATTATATCGTATCGAAATTAGCTGTAAAAACAAGAACAATTGAATTTAAAAAAAAAAAAAATTTTTTTTAATTAAATGAAGGATGTTCTGTCGATGTATTCTTCGAATGACACAAGCGATCTAGATACACAATGAATTTCAATAATCATAAGCAAAAGGAAATAATATTTCAATTTATGAATATGATTGCATCAAATTATTCATAAGACCCCTGTGCACATTCCATAAACGTTATCAATCAGACGGATGTAAACGTTATCAATCAGACGGATGTAAATATAGCCTTAGATAATTTTTATATTACCGTTAATAATATATTTAGCTCTTGTGTACCAAAATTTGTGTTATATAAAGAATATAAAAAATATCCACGTTGGTACACGAAAGAAATAAAAGAATTACTGAAAGAGAAAAATTGCTATAGAAAACTGAAAAATGTGTCGGATTACTACAATAACAAGTATATAGAGGTCAGAAGGTCTCTGAAATCTTTGATAAGAATAGAAGAAAAAAAGAATATTGAAAAAGTAGAGGAAAACTCGATATCTGATGTAAATTGTTTTTGGAATTATGTTAACGCGAAAAGAAAGCATAGTACCAACGTGGATACTTTTAGATTCAGAGGAAATAACATATTGACTGGGGACACGGCTGAAAGATTCGCGGAATTTTTTGCTAGTGTTTATAGCACAGATATTTCAAAATATGCAGATCATTTTGAAGATGGTTTAAGCTGGGTGAACGATACATTCAATATAAATGTTATAGAAAAATCTGATTACAGAGAAGCTATTAAAAAGCTTAAACCGAAAAAAGCTGCCGGTATCGATGGTATCCCACCATACGTATTGAAAGGTTGTCAGGAGTGGCTAAAATCTCCTTTATTACATATTTTTAATTTGATTATTAAAACATCTCATTTTCCTACTCAGTGGAAAACCTCAATCTGTACTCCAATTCATAAATCGGGAGATAAAATGGATATAGAGAATTACAGAAGTATTTCTATTATGTGTGCACCTTCTAAGCTTTTGAGCAAATTATCTACTGCAAATTATATAAATCATGTAGAAAATGTAATAGCTGACGAACAACATGGCTTCATGAGCAAAATCCATAAATACCAACTTATTTTTATTTACTAACTATGCCAACGAAACATTAGAAAAACAACAACTCGATACTATATTCACAGATTTTAGCAAAGCGTTCGATCAGGTAAACCACGACTGTCTACTGCAAAAACTTAACAATTACGGCTTTTCGAAAAATATGTTGAAGATATTCATAACTTATTTGAGGAATAGATATTGTGTGATAAAACATAACGGAAATGCTTCTGGTAAATTTGTTGCAGCTTCCGGAGTGCCACAGGGATCTAACTTAGGGCCTTTACTCTTTCTCTTGTTTATAAACGATCTTCCGACAGTTATCAAATACTCCAAGTGTCTACTGTTTGCTGACGATTTGAAAATATTTAAACAAGTACTAACAGTTAGAGATTGTGTGGCACTTCAGAAAGATATCGATAGTATAATTGAGTGGAGTATCAATTTTAAATTGAACTTTAATATTGGTAAATGTTCTGTCATTTCTATAACGCGTCAAAAAAATCCCATTAATTTTGATTATAGAATGCACGATGAATCATTGAAGAGATTATGGAGGTGAAAGATCTTGGAGTAAAATATAACAATAGACTTTCCTTTTCTCCTCACATTGAAAGTATAACTAAATCAGCAAACAAAATGCTTGGATTCATAATAAGACAGACATCTCCTTTTATCAACATAAGAACCATGAAAATTCTCTATTATTCATTAGTACGACCAAAATTGGAATTTGCTTCTATAATTTGGCATGGAGAATATCAAACACTGCTCCAAAGACTAGAAAAAATTCAAAACAAATTCCTGAGATATCTGTATTTTAGAAGACACCATATTAGACCGGACTATAATACAGTCAGATCAACTCAGCTTAGGCAAGAATTCAAGATTTATTCTCTGGACAGTCGGAGAACTCTTCTAATAATATTATTTCTATATAAAATTATGAACAACTTAGCAAATTCTCCTGAAATTGTGTCATTAATTCCATTCAACGCTCCTTCAAGACGCACTCGAACTCAAACAATGTTTCATATACCTTCAGTTTCAACATCCGCGAGGGCTCCTCTCATAATCATGCTTCGCACGGCCAACAATATCAACTCGCTAATCACATTAGACTGGAATTTAACATCTAATAGATTTCGAAAACTAATACTGGATTATATAAATAATGTATCTGTATGAAAGTTTTTGAGCATTCAGCCCCTCGAACCCCTAGGTTAACTTTGTTCATGATTTAGAATATTTAGTTTATTTTAGTTAAGTTCGATTGTGTGCCATATACATTGCTAATTTACAGGCACTATTCATGTAATTAGGTCGATAGGCCTGTATGGATATTATTCAATAAATAAATAAATAAATAAATAATAGAACAAAAGTTCAAATTCTGTTGACTATTTTTCTGCCGATTCTACAAACACTTTGCCCGTCTATACCTGTTTTTCCTATTTATTGGCGTTGACAAGTGTCCGCTGAGTGGCGCGCTTGTAACAGAGAAATCCCCGAAATCTGAAAGTGTGAGTCTAAGAGAAGGATGACATTCCGCAACAAATGTAAATCCTTCTGAAAAAGGAGTATCAAAAAGACCAATCTAAGATGTTCTACTATCAAATTTTCGAAAACCAAAATTTCAGAGCTACATTCTCAAACATTGAAATTACAGTGATTATTTTTCCGACCCAAATATCGACCAATAGAATTGCACCATTCGACGTCACGTGGTACAACCTACATGGTATTATACTGATAATTTTTTGAAAATTTTCTCTGGTAGTTGCTATATATAAAAAACAAAACATGATCCAGTCAAATTAACCACACTTCAAACTGACAGGTTGAATTCAATTGTGACAATTGGAGATTTTGCATGAAAATGAGTCGATTTGGAGTTTGTTCTCTGTCCACCATCGATAAAAAAAATCAAAGGAAATGTTCCCATTAATACGGAGAAGGCAAAAAAAACAGTTTGGAACCAATTTACTACTTTTTTTGGGACGGAAAAATAATCCCCCGAATACCACACGAGCTTTAAAATTATCTGGCATTTCCCTCAAGGTTCCCTGCAAACAAATAAAGTCGTCAAGTTTTCAGGAAAAATCACTGCGCTTCGCGCTCGTGATTTTAACCTGAAAACTTGACTCTATTGTTTGCAACGAATATCGGAAATACCGATAATTTTGAAGCTCTTTAATAATATAAGTGATTATTTTGACATTGCTAGAAACCAATGGAAACGTTCAATTCAAATAATTCATATACGTTTTGGCCAATCAATAGTGGGAATATTCTACCTAGAAAATTGTCGCGGTAATAATTTGAGGTATTTTGTTTTTATTGTCTGATAACCTATATTTTTAATTTGACGTCTGTCATCAATTTTCATGAAAAGTGAGAAATGAATCAAAACCGGTTCAGTACATTATATAATTTTGCGAGGAAATGTGTTTATTATCGTAACATAATCTAAAGAATACCACACGAGAGTTCGATATAGTAGAAAATAATTATCTAGATTTCTTTCTCAAACTTGTTGGCATTTTGCAATAGCCACTCGAGCCAGTTGGTCTCCCTTGTCTATCGCCTGGCAACAAGTTTTCGAAAATCTGTCGAATTATTTTCACTCTCTTGTGCTATTACAACTGAGAATGTACTTGGTTTTGATGGTGTCGAATTGCACTGGAGAGAGCTTATTTTCCAAAATGAAAAAAATAGGCGAATTACGATGAGACGAAGCCGCCTATCAAAGTTATCGCTTCTTAGCACTGAGAATGATTTTCTCCGGATGCTTGATTTGACTGAAATCTTCAATGATTTTTCGTCGAAAAAATCTCGCAAGAATCCTTTCGTTTACGCTGTAATTTAATTTATTTCTTGTATTTTATTATACCTACATATGATCGTGTCGAAATAATTTGATTTGTTCCGCAATGTAAAAAAAAAAAACTTGTTTGAAAAATAATTAGTGGCCTCCACTCCTTTGTTGCCCCAGGGCCTCCAAACTTTTTAATCCGGCCCTGCTTTTATCATAATTATTTGTATTGTTTCACTATACATATTTTATAAGACCAGAACTAGACGTTCCATGAAAATTGGTATAATGACCTCAAGCATGAACGATCAGCCTCCACAACCTCCAAGACCGGGAATAGCATTCTCATCCCTTAGAAGCTTGCTACCCTGAAGGAGAAGACCATGCATTCATCTTCAAGAACCAATTGAAGAGGAACAAATCGAATTGAATTCCAATGCACCCTCAAAATCATATGCCTAATGAAAGTTGATCGCATCGACTTTCTTTTCAAGGGGAATGTTGTTATATTAGAATCCTGAATGGCCCCATTGTCCCAAGATTGCACAATATTGCATCATCTTTCTACGCATTTCCACAGGAAACCAGTCAACACATTTCAAGGTGTCCTAGATGAACGAAACCATGCACCGTCAGCACTCCATAGTCTATAAAGGAGGATCCCAGACTCCAGGAGGGCATTCGGCATTTGATCACCAGTCTTCGACTAATTCAACATTCCATTGTATTTAATATTCATCCCAGATATTCAAACTGCGGATTATTTGTAATTTAATAAAAATAAAGTTTTTTTTAAAGAAGGATATATATATATATATATATATATAAATATATGAATGGGAAGAATATCAAGGGACTGGTAAAAAAAACGGAAGAAATTTAACGGACATAGCCCTCAAAGAGAAGTGTTAACCAGAGACACGTGTTTCGGGCTCTCGGCCCCCATCAGTACGGTGAAGAAGTGCAAGGACACTCGGTAGAAAACAACAAATCAACGGAGTCAACAACAGAAGCCAGTCGCACATTTGTGGTTTCATCCTTGCACTTCTTCACCGTACTGATGAGGGCCGAGAGCCCGAAACACGTGTCTACGGTTAACAGTCCTCTTTGAGGGCTATGTCCATTAGATTTCTTCCGTTCTGTTCACCAGTCCCCTCGATATTCTTCCCATTCATATTTACAATCCTGGACTCGGATGTCACGCAGGTAGCTGCCTCCGTGGTGACGTTGGTTGTTGCCCTGGAATGCAGGGGTCTGCTTACGAAACCACAAAGTGCGGCTGGTTTCTGTTGTTGACCTTGATTTGTTGTTTTCTACCAAGTGTTGTTTCATCCTTGTACTTTTCACGTACTGATGAGGCCGAGAGCCCGAAACACGTGTCTACGGTTAACACTTCTCTTTGAGGGCTATGTCCATTAAATGTCTTATATATATATATATATATATATATATATATATATATATATATATATATACATGTTATGGAGTTTTTCACTTATTTTTCTTTGGTCAGAAGGGTTTTGGTTTGGAAAATAGCAACCATATCCATTTTTTTTTCACAAATACTGAATTGACATTTTGCAATCATTGCATATGTTGAGTTCTCATTGAAATCATATCAATAATTGAAAAAATGGCTAATCGTCACCGATTGAATGGTTTCACGTGTGTGTTATATTCAATACAAAAATATGGCGCGGCTCGATGGAGAACCAAATGAATTGAAACGAGAAATTGTCATTGGAAGACGCGACCAAAGGGGACTTTCACATATCGCAGAAATTGATAGAAATAGAATCTGTTTGCATGCAACCAATCAATTATTCAAGAGATTCATCACCGTTTGAGAATGAATAATTTGACACAATCCTCAAAGCACACGTGTCTCATTTGAAAGGAGTTAGCTGATCTTCAAAGACTCACAGAGAATGCAGAATGCAGAGTCAACGGGTTCATAAAACAGAACATCTGTATACCAGAAAATACCCGTTTCTGTAGAATTCATCTTGATGATCGGGGATTTTAATTCCCCATCCTTACGCTCTGGAAGGTCAGGAACTTCAATCATTTTTAAACGAACTCAGATCTGTCTCCAAACGTGACGTAGACGAGAATAGTTTTTCTGATGGAGAATTCAAATCTATTGCTCCGGTTTGGTGACTAATATAATCGTTGTGTATCTGTACTAAGACAAGATAGAGGTGAGAGACATATGTCTGAAAAAGATTTATTGGAATTCTCATGCAAACTCCAACAAGATATTTCTGATAGATTTTTAACCATCATATTCAATTATTCAAGCCGCCAGGCAACACGTGTAGTGATAACTAAAGTGCGAGAATCTTTGATGACTGGTTTCGTACCCGATAATATAGGATTTACCGCAATAGACAATTCATAGAACGACATGTTAGTGTTGAATGAATGTGTTTTTTTGTGGAGGAACAACGTTTTTTTACATGTTTTTTGGGTAACCTTCCACATTCTGAAAATACAATCAGGAAAATCTTAACCAGAATCTACAGGAAGAAATAAACCTCATAAAATCTGTTCTTGAGGAAAATGCATATCCGGATCAGTTTGTGGAGAAAACAATCACTGACATTGAAAACAAAAATCCATTAAACAACCAATTATATATATATATATATATATATATATATATATATATATATATATTGTTATCGAATGAGATATAACAAATTATTTTGTTATTAATTCAACCCACGTTTTGGGTGCCAATTGTTATATATTTTAATTTGCAAATTTACATTTTTTATAAATAAATTGCTAATAATTTCCGCTCTTCGTTGTGAGCCAAATTGTTATGATATAGATAAGTATTTTCGCCCTGTATAATATGTTTTGTAATGTAATAATAATTGCTAGCTAACGTCACTGTTCTCTCGTCACTTGCTGCCAATTCTTATCATTTTTCTTACCACGACTAAACTCAGTTGGTACTCCTGTCGTCTCCGATAGCCGGTTCAGGCAATTGAGCCACTAGCAGATACTGTTTGATGTCAAATCTCAATCTTTTCAATGTTTATAAGTATGATTGCTGATAATTGTGGAAAACAAACGACAAAGTATCAAAAAGCAATTATTTCCTTTATTCAGGAAAACTTAATTTTACCTGGCCTACGATAGATAACTTAATCTATGGTGAATCTACAAATGTTCATGGATAATCAGGAGAAACAGGTTATGGAATAATAGACACAACCTCACTTTTACCTTGAAAGTGAAAATTTCTTTAATAGTTCAAAATCAAATGAAAGTTCTTCTGATGGGATATGAGTTATTAGTGAAGTTGTTCAGTTCGTAATGTGCACTAGGAAAGTTTATACCTGACGCTGGAACTGTCGCTATTCAATACACAACCAGAATTTGGATTCCCTTTTAATCCAATGCTCTCAGGAACTCCAATACCAAAAAAGGAACCATACAAATTCAAAAAATCAGCTTTGGAATACTTATATATGGGGTACATACAAGGTAATGTTGTTTGCTGCTTATCTTTTTGAAATTACTGAATTTTTTGTTCTCTCCAAACAAAACGTGGCATTCCTTTTCAATTTATTTTCGATCTCCTTGTGGCTTTGTTTTCCGTTACTTGGATACCATTTTTCCTCATTCCTTTTGATTTGAATTTTTGAATTCGTGCACTATGTTCTCACATTTTCACTGTTTGGGGTTATTTGTCAAAACTCATAAATGAATCAATTTTTCCTTTCTTACAGACTATTCACAATATTCAATCATAATTGTCTCTGACACTTTTCCGTTCTTATTTTCTCACAATTTCAAATCTCACATTTGACCATAGTGTTCCCTGATTGGCTATTGTCATCAAGAAGTTTGTTGTTCTCCCATTGGCTATTTTTAGTTACATACAATTTCATATACTGTATGTTTCAAGCTTATAATTTTGTTTATCACATTTTATTCAGGATGATTTTGTAAATCTAGACCTTTCTTGTTGTCTTTTGAATAATTATGGGTTGTAATCATTATAACAGTGTATGAAATTGATTGTATTTTAGAATTTGAATATTTTTATCTATTCATATTATACAGAGGCTTCATAAAGGAAATATAATTTCAAAATATGTAAAAACAATATCTCTTGAACTAATAGCTATTGAGTAATTATTCTTTTTGTGGGTTTTTTATAAAATTGTTTTCTTTTAAAATATATAACTGGTTTTTCATAACATAACAACATTCCTGAATTTATATTCAATATTTTCTACTAGTTAGAAAATTTTGAATATCAATTTCTTTATATACAGTTATTGTATCTACATTAACTTATACAATTTTTTTATTTTCAGAAAACTACTTTGCTGTATTTCCCACCAGTTCAAGAAAAACAAATTCTGCAATGATAACTATTATTTAAACTACTTATATCATTTTTATTTGTAAATTCTAATATTGAATATTCCTCTCAATTGTCTTGTCTGAGGATGTATTAACCTATAGCTATTCATAGCAGTCTCATTATCAACCTCATAGGGTCCTTCGAATGGCATTAAAAGTTTTGCACAAATACCAAGTCTTCTATTTGGTATTCTTAATGCTTTTATAATGACTTATTCTCCCTTCTCATACTTAGTCCTTTTGGTTCTTCTTTTATTTTCCTTCTTTATATACTTATCAGCATTTCTTTTAATTCTTATATTTATTTTATATGTTATTTCTTGCACATCTCTTTCATTCATAATCCATTCTCTTTCAGGCATTCTTCCTGTCATAATGTATATAGGACATTCTTTCGTAATAGTGCTAGGTACTCCAATAAAATATTTTTCTATCATCTCTAATTTTTCATCCCATGTTTTATGATTTTGCTGCGACGTCAATCTCAAATATTTTATTACCTCCGGTATATATCTTTCTGTTGGGTATGATGATGGATGTCTAATACTAGTAAAATTTAATTGTATTCCCACACTCTGTGAAAAATTCTTCATTTGTTCATTAGTAAAATATGTAGCATTGTCTAAAATAATTTGTTCAGGTTTACCTACTTCTATTATGAATTTTGTTAAAAGATTTTTAACAGTTTTAAAATTAGTCCTTTTTGTAGAGTATATTTTAATACATTTTGAAAAATGATCCACCATTACAAATATATGTTTGTTATTGTTGTACGTTGGTATCAAATTACTAACAAAATCTATTGATATTATTTGTAAAGGTTTTGTTGTGATAATACTTTTTGTTTCATTTTTATTCATTTTATTTTTATGTTTACTTAATTGACAAAATTTACATATAGCTATGATTTTTTTAGTTAATTCCAAATCTTGTGAACCTATATAATTTTCTCTAAATATTGTAACGAACCTAGGCCAGACCTGTCGCCTCACGCGTTGCCATCGACAACGATGATGTCATCCCCGGAGATATTCGAGAACAATCCAGTCACGCTGCCGCGGAAAACAACGGTCAATATTAGAAACAACTGGAACATGCTGTTCGCCAACCGCCAGAATTGGAAAGATCGAGAATTCTGTAACGGGGGAATAAATAGGCAGCCCTAAAAGGGGGGAGTCTCAGTCTAAAGGCAGCCGATAACGTCGAGCGAAAGTGGCGTAGTTAGTAATATGAATTAGTTGTAAATTTAAATTTGAAATAAATTAATTTAAAAACCCAAATTTAAATTTATTTACGTTTCAATTGGTTTTCCCGGGAAACAAGATTTTTTAAAAAAAACAAGTGATCGTGGAGTGGATAGTCAGAAAAATGAATTGATAACCTTTTTTTTACGCCCAAAATAGACCCAAATGGCCCCGGTTTTTCCGAAGTGGACAATTGTGCGTGGGAAAATAAACTGATACACTGTTTTGCGTGAAACAGACAATAGACTGGTGGCCCGTGGAAAAAAAAATTCGCGAAGTGAATTTTAACAAACGATAAACTTTTCGGTAAAACAGACTGATACCCCCGTCAAAAGACAAAAATTTTTCAAGAAAAGTGCGCCTTGCGGATTTGAAGGTAGCGGAATTGAAACAGGAATTGGAGGAAAGGAAAAAGGGAAAAAAAAGGGGAAAAAACAAATTTCTCCAGGGAAAAACTTGCAGAAGGACTTATACAAGAAGGTGAGGACCCCCAAACATTTTTATTCGAAGTTCCCGGAGGTGATTTTTTTTGGTAATGAATAAACTCAAAGAAACCCACTAAATCCGTGAAAGAAGAACTTTTCAACAAAATTCAAAAGCCTGGAAAATGAGGGTCCTTAAAAAACAGAAGGCCCCCAAAAAAAAGAACTCTGTGGTGTGGCGGGAATCGTCCAAAAAAAAAAAAAGGAACCGCCCAGGCAGAGGAAAGGACAAGATGGGAAAGGGAAAAGATCAGTAAAAAAGCAAAACAATTGATAGTGCGCCCCCACAGAGATGGTTAACAAAAAAAGCAACGCTGGATTGAGTTTGAACTTGGGTAAAGTTCAAAAAAGGGGGATAAAAATGTCAAGGTCATTTCTGGGAAAAAGGGGCTTTTCCCTGAAGCCGCCCAATTGACGGAAAAAATCCAGGGGAAAA
>JAFIRS010004058.1:0-102236 GCA_018342105.1 Gonioctena quinquepunctata
TATAGCATCAATTTGGGTACAATTTGCCCAACAAAATTGTTATTCATTGTTAAAACAATTAATAAATAAGCAGCGCACGCATATAAGTTTTCAAGCAATTTCTGAGTAATATCAAAAGATTTTAGGAAAATCGATGGAGTCCTTCAGGATTCCAAACTAATGCATGATTTTAAGCTATTTTTACTCCGCTATATGAAGGTAATTTGAGTTCTCGCGATAAGATAGTCGTGTTGTCTGCCAAAATAGTAAACACCTCTTGATTTGTCCAAAAGCTGAGAGGTTTCACTCAGATAGGATTCGAACCAATTGAAACTTCGTCCTCTGAAGTTGTAGAGATGAAGCTTACGTAACAGTCAAAAGCTTCAGATATGTCGCGAAACGCTTCCCTCAGACTAGAATATAAATTTTTCAGAAAGCGAAAGAGATTGCATCTTCCGTACTTTTATTGGTTTGAAAGCTAAATTAAGTAATTGTATGTAATTTACAGTACTTCATAAAATCATTATCTGCTCCATCATAAGATTTTTACATAACAGGGACAGAAATACATAAGTACCAACTCGGTGGAGCCGTATCAATAGAAAATTAACCATACAAAATAAATTGGAACGGTTCATAATTAGAATTATTTCGGAACACCTCTCGAAAATTCTATATAACACTGACATGAGTACATGGAATAGTTTGTTCTAAAATATGTTACATCGATCGATCAACCTCAGAATATTTCACAACGAATTGACATAACCTCAAAGGCGACAAAAGCATAATCACAGAACGGATCAGAGATAAATAAAAAAAACACCATGTGTGGTCTGTCATTGCAGTTTACTGAATTATGACGAGAAACGACGTTGGCGCCATCTGAAACTCTAGATAATTCCTTTTATCAAGAGGGCTGGTGTCCCCCAGTTTGTCCCAATATTTTACAGGTATAAGTGAATACTCCGTGGTTTTTAGACATATAAGTGATTACCAAAACTACTTAGTTAAACGTCAAATTCATTTCCTAAGCATTCTTGTGAAAAATGCAAAATAATGGTAATAACTTCAACACGCATCGATTATCAAATAATCGACTTGAAATTCCAAATATCTAGAAAACGGTTGCTTATAGTGACTTGTAACAATGTGAGCTTTTTTACGTAGATATGATAGGGGAATTGATTTTTGTACTGCAAAATGTGCTAGACGTACGCTAAAAAAAGTTATGAATCATCAAAAAAGAAAAGACGTGTAGGTGGCGCCCCCTACGAGTAAGAGCAATGATAACATCAGGTTCTGATTCGACACCTCAAAAAACCTCCTAATACCAATTTTCGTTTAATCAAGGTCAGTATTTCGAAAGTTATTTAAAAAAAAAGAACATAAAAATAAAACTTCAACACCCTGTAGCTTGGAAACGAAGCGTTTCCGGACATATATCTATTTTGACAATTAATATTAGAATATTTTGAGAAATCACCTCCTGAAGTTTGTCAAAGTACTTTTGAATCACCCCATTTAGTTTTGGTGAACTTTTTGATACGTAGTGATATATTGTATTTCCATTTATTACTTTGTATCCATAAGACGAGACCTTTACAATTTACATAATTGTCTAAGAGGTTAATAAATGTATTTCGTCTTATCTCATCTCATCCGGTGAAAAGTTTTCCAGTGGTTTACTTATGGTGAAACGACGGGTGAGAGATATCTCTAGGATTATATATTTCGGTTAACTTATCCTTTAGATTGTTATTCACCGGATAAGATATATTCAACCCAGAATGAACATACCGGGCCTTAATGTTTGTGAGTAGTTATTATTCAAGAAAACATTCCGATGTTGATTGGAAGTTCAAAGTGGCACTAAGAGAATCGTAAAACGTGAAGATATCGTCATCATTCAAAACCCCAACTTGGCTGGGAATTAATGACAGAATTCGAAAGAAATTAAACTGTATTTAGGAAAATAAAAGGCTTGTTGAATTATTTGGTTGGAAAAAATGACTTGAAAAATTTGTCATTGTTTTGAATAGTAATCGTTAAGGAATATTCGATTTGGAAAGGCTTCAAAAACGGACATTTCACAAGTACTTGGCATATTCTGGTAAATTGAATAATTAGAACGTACGATTTGTGGAAACATACGATATACGATCATGCGAACATGCAAAAATACATACATGTGAATCTGATTGAATGCCTGTGGAAATATATCGTAGGCCATAAATGACCAAAAATTAATATTTCCATTTTCCTGACTAAAATGTGACATATTCCAACTCAAATTAGTGAGAGAAGTTGTACTTTCAATCGCTAGTGATTACATATTTTTTAGTGATTAAAAGTGTTACCTAGGTTACCAATAAACAACCATCATACACATTGCTCATAGCGCCACAACAGTGTCGAATTCCAAAATAATTTCTTTTAATATCTGTGAAAATGGAAAAAATCTGATTTAAAACACGTGAGTAAAGCGCATTTAATCACACGCCTGGTTGAGGCACTCGCAGCTTCGCTGCTCGGGCGCTCATTATCCAGGTTCTTTTTTAAATGCTACGCTTCACTCACTTGTCCTAAAAATGGGTATTTATGGACAAGCGAACTGTAAAGTGCACTTTATCGCCCAGTATTCTAGTATGAAGGATTACTTTACCGCCCGCGGGCGGTAAGGTTATTTTTTATAGATTTTTCTTTATGTACGTACCTATATACATTTTGAATGAGACACTCGAAAACAAACACATTGAAATCATTTACTCAACACGAGAATAATACTCCAAACAGTTCATTTATTCAAATTTAAGATTAAAAATGCAATTATTTCAATTAGCAATTCAAAGCCGGCAAATGTTTTGTTGAATTACTAAGATATTAATTTTCTCTAGTAATTGTACTAGGTTGTTTCTGAGCGTTTACCATCGATGTTGAGGGTGTATCATAGTCTCTTGGCACAATCTTGTTAGCAAGTTTTGTTTTTTCAATGTTACCTTCCGCTACATTGCCTAATTTTCAGCTAGCGTGTAACTCAATGTTGTTTAGGTTAGGTTAGGTTAGGTTAGGCAAAAAGAGTGGCGGATCAAATTGAAACAATGTCCCGTATATTTACTAGCATTGGATAGCTCCAAAAAACTGCAATATTTCGAGGCATTTGACCAAACGTGTTTTTTCCAACCACTTGAGTAGAACACTTCATATTTTTCTAAAACACAATTTTTTTTGTGTTCAGTCTGTGTTGGTCGTAACAAATGATATTTCCTGTAGAGCCCAAGAAAGCATAGGTTCCGTCCCATCCACAATCATAAACATTATATCTACTTTGGTTTTTGATTCTTTTATACTGACTAATAATGATTCCCCAAAATCTTGAATGTCATCGATCTTTATTTTTGTAAGTTCTTCACACCTGCAGGCTCCGTTGTGAAATAATGCGGACACAACAATGGCGCCGACTCAAAAAAAGTAAATTCTTGATTTTTTTTTTTTTTATGTTCTGGTTCCACGAAAAGGGATATCCTGTAATGTTCAGAGAACATCGTGGGAACCAAGGGAAAGAAGGTAGGAGTTGGTGTTCTTCTTAAATTTCTGGAGGTTGTATGCCTCGGGGAACACCTCCCTAGGCAATGAGTTCCAAAGCCTCGCTGTTCGTTGAATGAACGAGTCTTTGGTAAGTGATGTTCTGCAGGTCTCCAAAGTGACCACGAAGGGGTGTGATGACTGAACTTGACGGGTTAGTCTCGAAGAGACTGCCAAAGCAGGAACGATTGTTGATATTTCAGAAGAGCATCGCCCATGAAAATATCTATAAAATAGAGACAAATCGCCAACTTTTCTACGGTGTTTCAGACAAGTGAGCGAGTTTGTAAGCGAGGCATCACCGACGAGACGAATTGCCCTCTTTTGGACAGAATCCAATAGCCTCAGGATATGTTTAGGTGCCGCGCTCCAAATATGGGAACAGTATTCCAGGACAGGTCGGATCTGTGCCTTATAGATCATGAGCAGCTGAGTGGGGGTGAAATAGCTCTTGGCACGAAACAAAAAACCAAGTTTTTGGGATGCACTTCTGGCAATGGACCTCACGTGATTTTCCCAGGAAAGGTTATTGCTGATAGAAATACCAAGCATCGATATGGATGACTTCAGTGGTATGGTTACTCCTGACAAAGTTATGTTAGGCACAGTGAGATCGGCTTTTTCAGAGAAAAGACATGCTTGTGTTTTGTTTGCATTGAATTCTACCAAGTTATTAGATCCCCACTCGAGAATTGTTGCTAAGTCCATATTCATATTATTAACATTTCTTCCTCGTTCATTTCTGGTTTCACGGGCTGATATAGGGGCCCTGGAAGAGAAAGCGGTATGGAGGGTACTATCATCGGCAAAGCTGTGTACTGGACATGAAGTTGCTTTCAACAGGTCGTTGATGTGAAGTAGAAATAGTGTTGGTGCGAGAATAGATCCTTGCGGAACACCAGCATTTATGAGTAGAGTGTCAGATGAAACTCCATCGACCACTACATGGAGGGACCTGTTTGACAGAAAACTAGCAAGCAGAGAACACAGCTGAGGGGGCAAGCCATAAGACGGAAGCTTGGCGAGGAGTCCCTGGTGCCAAACTCGATCGAACGCCTTGGAGATATCTAATGCCACAGCTAAAGTTCCTCCATACTTTTCAATAGATAGCTGCCATATATGTGAGACGTAAGCGAGCAGGTCACCAGTTGATCTCTGATGGCGGAAGCCATATTGCCTACCGTTGACAATTCCTGAGTCTTCCAGATATTTCATGAGCTCGATGTTGATGGCTTTTTCCATGACCTTTGAAATAATAGATAGCAGTGCGATAGGTCTGTAGTTGCTAGGTAGGGCCTTTTTGCTTTTTCTAGGGACTGGCTGTACTCTTGCAATTTTCCAATTGGACGGAAATACCCCAAATTGTAAGAGTGGTTGAACAACTTGCAAAGAACAGGTGTTAGTTCGGGGGCACATTTCTTGAGAACAATCGGCGGGATTCCGTCAGATCCACAGGCTTTGTTGGTGTTGAGACCCAGCAAAATATTTCTGATAGTACGTTGGCGAAAGGTGATCTCGGGCATGTGACTGTCAATAGGTGTAATGTTCGGGGGTTGTTTTCCCGATGAATCCAGAGTGGAATTTCCAGCAAATAGGTGCGCGAAGATATTGGCTTTTTCATGGGCAGTCGTTGCTAGTGTTCCATCTCCTTTGGTTAGAGGAGGAAATGAGCTGGAAGTGAAGTTTCTTCCCACAGCTTTGGCGAAAGACCAAAATGAACGGGATCCGTTAGGACATTCAGCAAGTTTTGATCTTATTTTGGCATTGTGGGCATCTTTTGAGCATTCTATTGTCTCTTTGCATATGCCTCTAGCCTCGACATATGCTGCTCTGGTCTCAGGGCCCGGATTTTTCAGCCATCGATGGTATGCTGCCTGTTTGGAAGCCACAGCTCTAGAGCAGTTTCTGTTAAACCAGGTCTTATCGGATGATGTTCTTTGGTTGATATGGCCATAAACATTGTTATTTACAATACGATTCGGATGAAATTAAAATATCGCTATTGTTAGTGTCAATTGCTGTCAATCAGAACATATATACTGAGTGTGTCAAAATTATTATGATTGCAAAATATAATTTTATGGCTTTGTAATCAGTTACGCAGACGACACAAATATTCTTGTCAAAGGGCAAAACGTTACAGCTCTCACGATCAAGTAATAACATGGACCAACAAAAATAGTTTGGCTCTCAACATATCCAAAACAGCGTTGATAAAATTCACCCTGCGCAATATTCCAGAAAATTTCAGAATCCATGAGAATGACGAGTTACCGGTTGAATCTCTACAACTAAAATGCTGGGTCTTACATTGGATCACAAATTTACATGGACTGCTCACATTGACACTACATGCGAAAAAATACATAAAAATTATTATGCATTGAGATTTATGTCGAAGCAGTGTGATAAAGAAGTGCTGCTAAACTGTATCATGTGACCATACATGGTCATTTACGGTATGGAATTTTGAGCTGGGGTACAGGGTCTTCTGCGGAAAGAGCTTTTAGTTTACAAAAATTTGCAGTCAGAATCTTTGCACAAATTGGGTGGATATCATCATATAGAAATAAATCCGGAGAATTGAAAATACTTCTATATCTACGAACTTTGCATATACGTATATAAGAATAGGCTCAACTTCGCATTAAACCAGCATCAGTACTTGACACGTTCTAGACCTATTGATCCCCAAAACGCACAGAACTAACCTATATCAAAAAAGCCATCTTCATCTAGGGCCCATACTTCATGATGATTCCATCAAAACTGCGCCAAATATCGATGTTTTCAAATCAATACTAAAGACTGCTCTCGTCGAAAAAAATTGCCACTCTCTCGATGAATTTTAACTTTAATTTTAGAGTCTCTTAGATTTTCATGATATATGTTCGTCTCTTACGACGTGATATATATATATATATATATATATATATATATATATATATATATATATAAATATATATATATATATATATATATATATATATATATATATATATATATATATATATATATAAAAATATATATATATATATATATATAATATATATATATATATATATATAAAATCTCTGAGATACAAGGTGTCGAAAGTACGAAAGGAATTAAGATTTAATTTGTTTTCTCCGAAATTCCTGAAGGGAAAAATTTGAAACTTGGTACAGTTATCAGGGTTTATCAATGACAATTTAACACATATATAAAAAATCGCATATGCCGCAGTGCAATTGTCAGTTTGACAGCGGCAAAAGTTAGCTGCAACTTTTACAGCGACAAATGCAGTAGTGGTTTTTTCACTTATTCATTTGTTTATCAATTATCGCGGTGTTGGTTGCCAAAATAAATAAAATTTGCATTGATATGTTTCTAAATTTCTTATTCATTGAATTGTCCTGCCGAATTACACTCAATGTTTGTATTGTTATCGGGTAAATTTGTGTTGTTCAACTGTTTCCTTTAGCAATTTGACTCTGAAAACTGTCAACCTAAAAATGCTCAACCTTCGGTGTCGCGTTTTTAATAGTAGACAGTTTTTCTCGTCTAATGGCAAGGCAACAGTTTCTCATTAAACAACCCAAATTTAGCCGATAAAATACAAACCTCTCGTGCAATTATAAGTGGAATTAACCGACGAAACCAAAAAGTAGGAGGTTTTTCTAGTCGACCCGTATATTATTTTTTCCATCATTTTTTTTATGTATGATCACGCATAACTTTTTACTGATACGTCCGATTCCGATATTTTTTTTTTTTCAGTGAAAAGGGTGTACTTCGAATTTGGTCTCATTTAAATTTAAAAGATGAAATCCATCCCTAAGGGTAGCAAAATGAAGGATATTGATCACTCACCCTCTGAATTCTGGTCCGTTAACCGATTCTATCAGGCATAACTTTGTACTGGGTTCTTCGATTCGGATGATTCTTTTTTTAATAGATAGGGTTTACCTTATATTTGGATTTCGGAAAGAATTAGCCACCCTTATGGGTGGAAAAATAGGGATAATTGATTTTTCACTAGTGAACATTGGCACACACATACGTAGTTGACAATGACAGATCGCTACTGACATTATTCTTATTCCACATCCGTCAAAATCAGTATATTTTATGAGGAGATGGAATTACATACAAAGTGATGAAATAAACTAACCAGAACAACGAAAATAATTTATATTACAACAAATAGTAAAAGTATATAATCATATTATTTAACTGGTAATAGTTGAAGTAAGGTGGGTAAGTAAGTATTTTGGAAGTTATCAAAAAACAAGTAGGTAGTAATTGGTAGATTTAAGCCACAAAATATTGAAAAATAAAAAGTTTTTAACAAAAAAATTAAAATCGACGAAATACGGAACTAAAAAGTAAAAATAAAACTTTTTAACAAACTAAACCGACAAAATCAACTGAGAGCAAAATAAAATAAACCTTCTTAGTCAAGATATTGAGTCTAAACAAGTAATAACTGATTTTGAGTCGCGCCAACAAACAATTATCGAGATCATTATCTATGGAAGAAGTCATCACGCAGCCGTGCATCTGCCATCATTTTACTTTACAAATTAATTGCTAGGTTGGCCGAATGTTACTTACATTAGTTTAGCTCATTTCGGACTAAGAAGGTTTATTTTATTTTTGCTTTTCAGTTGATTTTTTCGTCGGTTTAATTTTTTGTTAAAAAGTTTTTATTTTTTACTTTTCAGTTCCGTATTTCGTCGTTTTAATTTTTTGTTAAAAAGTTTTTATTTCTCAAGTTTTTGTGGCTAAAATCTACCAATTACTACCTACTTGTTTTTTTATTACTTCCAAAATACTTACTTACCCACCTCACTTCAACTATTACCAGTTAAATAATATGATTATCTTGTTTTACTATTTGTTGTAATATACATTATTTTCGTTGTTCTGGTTAGTTTATTTCATTACTTCGTATATCATTCCATCCTCTCATGAAATATACTGATTTTGACGGATGTGGAACAAGAATAATGTCAGTAGCGATCTGTCATTGTCAACTACGTATGTGTGTGTCAATGTTCACTGGTGAAAAATCAATTATCCCCCATTTTTCTACCCGTGAGGGTGGCTAATTCCTTTCGAAATTCAAATATAAGGTATACCTTATCTATTTAAAAATTAAATCATCCATTTCGAAGAACCCAGTACAATGTTATGCCTGATAGAATCGGTTAACGGACCAGGATTCAGAGGGTGAGTGATCAATATCCTTCATTATGCTACCCTTAGGGGTGGATTTCATCTTTTAAATTCAAAAGTACACCCTATCCACTGAAAAAAGAATTTTTGGAATCGGATGTATCAGTAAAAAGTTATGCGTAATCATACATAAAAAAAAATTATGGAAAAAAAATATACGGGTCGACTAGAGAACCTCCTCCTTTTTGGTTTCGTCGGTTGAAAATGGAGTTATCGGTCTCATTCTGACTCACCCGTACTATGTTTCCGATTCCCCCAACATCAAAAAATGTTCAGGAGGTTGACACATAATCCGATATGTTGTAAGAAATCAGCATTATGCGATTATTGCACATAGGAAATTATGTGTCTATTAAGGACATATCTTCAGATTTTACCGCAATTATTTCAGAAACCTCCACTTTTAGGCACTTGGAATGTCATGACTTTCATGATGATAATCGATGAGCCGAACTGATGTCAAACGCTCATTTGTCCATTCACTTGTCCCAAGAAAATATGAAGGAACATATGACCACATACCATCGTAACTACGCCAGGGGTTTACGAAAATGATAACTTCAAATTAGCACGTTGATAACCTTGATTAGTGTACCAAGTTTCAATTTTTTTCCTTCAGGAATTTTGGAGAAAACGAATTAAATCTTATTTTTTTTCGTACTTTCGACACCCTGTATCTCAGAGGGGATGAATTTTAGGACATACCTTGATAGCAACTTTTCACCTCGAAATGAGGTGAGGAATCTGTAGTCGGAGTTTGTCGGTCTTATTCTGACCCACCCTTTTATTTCTCCCACATAATACATATTGAGTACCTAGTGACGATTTCCTTGGTATTGTATTCATAGAATGTTTTCTACTTTATACTTTTTAACAAGACAAAATAAGTTAATATTATTTTATTATTCACGCCATCGGGCGCTAAACGTCTATATTACGACCTAGATACATAAATAACTATTATGGTAAATAACACCCTATTTTCAATGCACCCATTACAAAGTGATTTCGATGAAAGACTACTGTTTCGGTTATAATTGCTTCACCATTCTAACGAGGTGCAATAAATCCTTCTAAAATTCAACAAAAAGTCTGAAATACTGCCAATACGGTCGGAGATCCAAACTGGTTATAAATTGCGGAACTCGCATAAGTGCAGCCTGCAGTCTCAATACTATATATGTTCGGTATTCCGGTGGGAAATGTGTGGCCTTTGTGCTCCCACACATTTATTTTCTGGGAATATTGTTCCCGTATTTCCGATTTCGAGCGAACTTTGGAGTTTCTGAACAGTTGTTTCGAACTAATCATTTCCAGTACATTTACCAGAGCTTTTTTACGGCCATCCTGAGATATATCGGTACAAGTAAGGAAAAGTTGTTGAATTGAAAAAAATAAAATAGAAACAAACTGAGTCCACTATTAGTTTCGGTTGAATCCATATATTTCAATTCGGACGATATTCCCAAAAACGGACTTTCGACATTCAACAAATTCAAAAATCAAAAGAAGTTTTAAATAGCTTCAGTTCTGTTAACATGGGGGCATTTGAAAACAAAAGTAGTGGATAATACAGAGTTATCATAACAAAACCCATTCTCAAAGGGATTATGCGCAATTTAGCAAGGCGATTAGTTTTTAAGAAGGCAATTGTTGCAGCAGATCTCTTAGACATGTGAAAATAAAATAGTTATTTCCATTTCCCTTCACATTTTTGGTATATTATTCCGAAGTAATGATTCAGTAGGTCGGAGTTAATTGTATTATTTTTCCTATGTCAATCAATCAATGACTCTTTAGGTAGTAGGTCGACCACTTCTTTTCCATTTAGATGAAAAAATTAGCGTTTGATATTTCCCATCTGTTGGATCATGGAAAACAATATAATAACGAATTTTTAGGTAACTTTTACAATAAAATGAATCCCATATTGTGAAAGAGATCTAATCAATCTTCTGCAATATTATGACAGCATAAAAACTTTTTAACAAAAAATTAAACCGACGAACAAAGAAACTGAAAAGCAAAAAATAAGAGGAACATGCGGAATGCGCCGGAAATTCCCGAGCGTTCCCGAAGTTGATATCAGCGAGACATTCTACTGATAATTACCTACTGACTTACCTATTCTACTTCAACTATTAACTGTTATACAGGATGTTATACAATGAGTGTCCGATATTTCACAGGACGATCCCTCAGTTATTTTTGAGGTGAAAAGATCATATAAGCCTGGGTCCGCAAGGCCATCATTTTTCATATACAGTGCTTCTCAAAAGTCCCGTCCCCCCCTCTTATTTTTGGAACGGTTATACATAAACAAGTGAAATTTGGAAACTGAATATTAAAGGTTGTAAACTTCCCCTACTTCCCTACTAGTGATGATAGATGACGAAATCGTCAAAATGACGTCACAAGGCCATTGTGACCAATAATTTTGAATGGAACCCTACGGCAAGCGACACCTCTTTTGAAAGGTATCGAAAAAACCTATTCAATGATACTAATTTCATTTGTGTTCATGACAGTTTTAATGGCTCATTAGTAAACATTCAAATTCCATTCAGTATGATAATAATTACAGATTTAAGAATCAGTATCTACCTATAGAAATTGCTCCAAGTGACCTCCATTCACTTCCTGACAGTGAAATATCCTATTTTTAAACTCTTCTCGTATTTTTGCAAATGTGTCTGCGGAAACCATTCAACTTGCTTTCAGCTGTCGATAAGAAGCAAGTCAGATATGAAGAGCAGAACATCCTTGGTTTGAGATATTCCGATGGGTATGTCGATTACGCTGGTTTAGATGACATCTGGAAGCTGCTCGAAGATGTTGATATTATTTATGTGAAAGGACATCAAAATGTAGATATTCTGCAGAATTATTTCACGTGGTGCATGCGTGCTATGCCGCCACAGCTAATCAATATCGAGAAATGCCAAAACAACCCCCCACCACCAGTTTTTCCGAATGGAGGATCGCTCTGCATGAATCACAAGGGCAAGAACATTCGCTGCAGTTTGATACATTGTTTCGCAATATGGGGATGGGTGACTCAGCGACTGTGGACATAATGGCTGCATGGAAAGTTGTATGTTTCAATCCAAAAGATGTAATTGCACTAGTATATCTTCACGTAGAATTGTACCTATACCTTGGAAATAAAATATCGAATTGTATGTGCGTGTGTGCGTTTTATTCAAAAGTTTGCATTGATTGCATTCAGTTCTCTTGTGATCATGGCAGTGCTAACATCAAGTTACATTATATTGACAGCTGTTTTTTCAAATACTCTGTATATCAATTCTCCATATAATGTAAGAGATGTTTTCATTACTTTCGATAATGTCACTGGATATAGAAATGAAACATGGCCTTCAAACTGGGTGAAAATGACTCCATCTCAGGTCAATGGGGGACATTTGTCTGTTTTGAGTGTTGAAATACCGGAAAAGTCAAATTT
This sequence comes from Gonioctena quinquepunctata, assembly GCA_018342105.1. Lineage (NCBI taxonomy): Eukaryota > Metazoa > Arthropoda > Insecta > Coleoptera > Chrysomelidae > Gonioctena > Gonioctena quinquepunctata. The sequence continues at coordinate 12,251 of JAFIRS010004058.1, forward strand.
CTACAAGTTGAGACTTGCTTTTACCGATCGAACTGTCGGTGATTCGGATTGGAGAAGAGCGATGACGACGATCACCCCCACCTCACCACCTTGTGCTTGGAGAACTTTGGCGGGATTGATTTACTTCATTACGAGTGTGTCACTGGTGCAGATGTCCAAATTGTGCATCAAATATCTATACAAGTTGAAAAAGAAACAATGAAAAAAGTCAGTTTTCGAGAGGAAAACAACATCCATTACATGTTCACATGGACATTCGCCTACAACAAATCACGAAGAAAATTTTGGGAGTATGTTGCCATTGATCGATGTCGCTTCAAGAGACGTATTGAAGAATCCAAGAATATAATCACACCTATTCTAGATGAAAAGCATCGAAAAAATATGTATGAATGTCGATTCAAATGATTTGAATAAATGTTGAAAGCAATAATGCGTTTCCATAACCTCACTTTTAATGAGTGGTTTCCTTCAGATCGTATCATAACCTTACTTTTGGGCCACACCCAGAGAAAAACAGTTTGAAAATGTACAGTCAAAACTATGATGTCATTCCCTTTGTCTGACTCATTGCATTCTCATCAACAAATAGCGGAAACGACGTCCGGTGTGAATAATTATCAACCGGAAACGACTTCATGTCGATGATTATTCACCGGATGACGACTTCCTGTTGACTAGCTCAAATTAGAACAATGAATCATCACTGACGCATTCTTATCACCAATTAGCGGAAACGACTGCCGGTGTGAATAAGACGTGGATTTACATAGGGATTTTCGGGAAACTGAAATAACAAAATGTGTGGTGAAGAATAAAATCACTTTCGATGATCATGTTGATAGCAAGACCGTACAGACTAGACGTTCCTACGCATTGACCAAAGTAAAATCGGACTACATGTGTCTTTTCAAAGTACCCTGCATGTACTATGATTTTTCAATGTTAATAAACTAAGTTCTCATATTTGATGCGTTCATGTGATGAATTGATCTGTAAAAAAAAAACAAGAAAAAAGTTTTCACATCATTTATTACATAAATTATGGATGAGTTGCGATTCATAATAAAATAGATATTCCCTTAGACCATTTGCATACAAACTATCTATGGATGATGCTTGGCAAAATCCTTTGATAATTTCATCCACAGTTACATTTAGTCCATCACTCAGCCATGATTTCATGAAATACATTTTTATAATAAGCACAAAAGTTGAGAGAACCCAACATGGCCATGCGATCAGACACAACTTCCCTTTGGGTGTGAAGAATGCTTGCGATGTCTTGCTCAGTCAGGTTCAATTCAGTGTCGCCCTTGATGATGGTCAGCTGCTTCGTATCACTCTCAATGAACTGAGTGACGGTTACGAAATCACCACAACAAGTCGTAACAGGTTCATACTCATATGGATGACCAGTGATGACGTCACGGAAAAAATTGTCTAATATGTTGTCCAATATGTGTATGAGGGTGTACCAGTCGCTGGATGAGAAAGATATGTGTCTAGTCGAAAATCTTTGTTTCAAGATACCACAGGTGTCGAAATCCCTAGCAGGGCTAAGGCCGCAACGAATTTCATAGTTCTCCGTTGGAAACACCATTAGTAGCAGATGATTTTCATTTTCAGCCATGGCCTCGTATCGTGTTAATGATACACCAACGTCACCATAGTAATCACGCTGAGCTGCAGCCTCGTATCGATTCAGAGCTTGATCGATTCCATCGGAATCACAATCACTTTCAAACATACTACCGACGCTGGCATAACCACTATCGTGAGACATTCTACTGTTGCTGCTATTGAAACTCAACTGCCCAATAGCTTGTAGAATTCACTTATATCCATCACCCCCCACCACCACCAATGATAATGAATGTTTATCCCACGAATTTGTTTCAGAACATTCTAGACAAGATCAAAATTTTCAATCCATGAGTTATGAGTCTTATCCAGGCCGAGCCATTTAACCAGCATTTTCTTTCCTTTTCTCTTGATTACCTTCTCCACGAGATAGATGTCGGGATTGGCAGTTTTCTGTAATTCCTCTTCGTAGAATGCTCCTTGAATGGGTGTGCCTAGTGTATCTTCCAACAGATAGGTGGTAGGATTGGTAATTTTGACTTTGACGATTTTGAATAATTCTGTTGTCCACTTGGGGGTGTAACCTTTTTCAAAGAAGTATTTTGATTTTGAGATGCGTACCATGTCACCCAATTTGAATTTTTGTGGTCCGACAATCTTCAGATGACTATATGTTTGACGTAGAACTTTCTTTTCGTTAGATTTGTCGATTTGGTTCGGTTTGAAGCCGGTCGTTCGATGCACAGTATCATTGTAGGAGGCGGTTATTTCAGGTAATATTTTCAGCCAATTGTAGGTGCCTTGCAAACCAAAGTACATGTAGAGTCTTTCTTTCAGCGTTCTTATTACGCGTTCTGCCATTGAAGCTTTCATCACGCTGAATGTATTGTAATGAATGATTTGACGTGTTTTCATGAGACTTTGAAATTTACCATTATAAAATTCTTTTCCTTGATCAGTCTGCAAATTTTTCGGACACCTTTTCGTATGTGACAAAATATCTGTAAAGGCTTCGGTAACTGCAACGCCAGTTTTGGTTTTCAATGGTCGAGTCCAGACGAATTTCGAGAAACAATCGATGACCACGAGAATTAGTTTGAAATTTCGATTTTGGCGAGCGTATTGTCTCATTTCGGCCAAGTCCATTTGCCATAAATCATCCAAACCTTTGACGAGGGTACGACGTCGAGGGTATTTTTTTCGAGCGGGTCGATGTAATTCCGACACCAACTGAGCCTTTTCGGAGGAGAATGCAGTACCTAGATTACGGCTACTACGTCGAGACGTCCGTGACTTGATCTTCTTGGATGACGTCATTGTATGAGTAGTAATTTAAAAGGTGATGTAATATAAATGAAACGACATACACAGTCAGGAACTATTTATTCCAATATACATGTATACAATTAAGTGGAAGATTTTCTCAAGGCATTATATATTTGAACTAGCTTTTGGATATCTGCATCTAGTATCGAAACTTTCTGAGCAAGATCATCAATGTTTCGTTTTTGACTTGCTATACGATCATCAACATAATGTTTATTCGTTAAATCCTTTGGTTCCTCCGCTGGAGATTTCATAATTTTTTTGTTCACGGTCACCAATCCAGTTTCGAGGTTATGTATGGAAACGTCCACTTGTTGTCCTCTAGTGGTCATAGTGTTGATGTGATTTCTGATTTGCTGCAATCTGTCACGTGTTTCAGCGACGTGCGCACCATGTTTTGTAATCATGTCAACGAAATTCATATTGATTGTTTTTAGATTTTCCTCGAAAGTCTTTGTGGTGATGTTCAGGTTATTTATAGCCTTTTCACATGCAGTGATGCCCATTTTCGTGGAAGCGAGAGAAGACTTGAGTTGTTGTTCAATTTTATACGTAAATTCATGCAAGATCTCATCCACATACCCTTTGTTGGCCGCATCTTTTCTGTTCGTAGGTCTCTTAACATTACACAATTTCAAATCGTTAAAATCAATGTCGCCGTCTGGTGTTGTATGCAATCCACTACCATCACTTTTCGATATATGTTTCCGCTTTCTATTGGAACTACGTCCAAACTTGTCGACAGTCATTGTGAAAATGTGTTATGTACATGAGGGAGCGAGTTATTTATTGAATGATGCCTGCTTCCCGGAGTTCATTTATTATTGCCAATATTTCGTTGTCGTGAGAAGTATTTCCGGCATCTTTGAAGCTATCAGCAGCCTCAATCGTTCACACAATTCGTTCGGATCATCCCAGTAAATATATTCTATGGGTTTGCTATTGAAGGTCATCATATCGTGATGAGATTGCTGGGAAGGAGTCCTTGCCAGTGGTGTGTCTGACGGAACATAGGCCGTATTATATCCTGTATATTTACTTCTTCGACTACCCTGCATGTTGCCTGCTGAATTCAGATGAGCCTCCGTCAATTCTAAAATAGTTTTATATGCATGCAAATCCTCTGATTGTAGGAGGGGTCATCATAGAATATTAACTGATAGAGTCCTGAGTTCCCTCTCACATACTTTCCCTCAGTTATGATATGGTTATTTTTATCAAAATCAATGTATTTTTGCCTAGAAACCATTTAGAAGAAACTTCATCATAAACAGGTCCGTATAATTTATCGACCTTCTCATTTTACTCCAGTGTTCGAGGATGTATTTTGTGACATGGGGATATTGCTCAACATATTCGAGCATCACTTCTTCTGAATAGATTCTTCCGCCGATGGTTTCGCATCATCGAAAACGCTTTCATCACTATCATCGTGTGTTTCGGCAATGTCCATCATAGGAAGGAATTGTGTTTCTTCTGAGATTGTTCTTCTTCTTCTTCTTTTCTTCTTCTTCTTTGAGTTCCTCCTTCTTGATACGTTTGAGGTTAGGAGGACGTCGATAGATCTTCGATGACTTGACTATTTCTTCGAGGGGTTTGGACAGAGGTTCGAAGAGTTTAGTTATGGATGCATCTTCTTCGGATTTACCCAATTTGTAAGCTAAGTGTCGTTTTCTGATTTCCTTCGATAATAAAGAGATTTTATTTTTCCGAATGACGTCAACTTCTTTGCTGAACGGCTTCATGTTTACTGATGACATGCTAATCTTTACGCATGCATATATATTTATCGAAACCATGTCGATATCTACCTGCATTCAAATCGAAATCCTTGGCAATTACGAGTGTGCCATATTTTTCGCGCCAACATTCTGCACACAAACGTTTGAATTGTTCGAATGACATATCGGGCGAAACGTGTTCATCGAATACGTGTTTCATGTTAATTTCATCCTGCTTGAACAACACAATAGAATTGCAATTGTCTCGAATTAGTTGTTTGGGTATCACGTCAATGTCCTTGTGTCTGCACATTGAAAAATATTCTCGAATTTTCTGTTGACCATCACAAGCCACATCATCGAATATGAATATTGAGTTGGGTTTGGTTTCATGAGGACTCATAATTTCCTCGTTTTCTCGGAACGGAAAATATCCGATTTCTTTGACTTCATTTAATACATCTTGAAGCAATTGGTACTTGTGTTGATATAGAGACTTTGAGTAGACATAAACGTTTTCAAAATTTGCTCCATTCGGACTGAACAGTAATGATAAGCCTATATTTGTTTTCCCACATCCGCTCGGCCCCGAGATGATGGCTCTGAAGGAGTTTGCAATAATTCACCTGTTTTTCTCTACTTTGAGGATTCAAATTCGTCATAGTTGTCGATTGGTAGCGTTTTTTCTTGTTGAACAATCTCCATATCAGAATCGGAATTCACATGCTGTTCATCGTTTTTTTCGATCACTTGAGTGGTTGTTATCTTGTTTTGCTCTGTATAATTCTTTGCACTCCATCGCCTCTTTGGTGGAAATATCTTGGAGATGATATTTTTATATTTCCACGATTTGTTGGCTTTGATTTTCCCATTTGATCTTTTGTAGGCATCGGTCGACATCAGAATCGTTTTATAGTTTATAAGATCTTGATCGGTGAAATTTGTTGGCTGGTTTTCAGTCAAAAGTCTCTTCAAGCCCTCAGTCAGTTCGTAGGTGTCTTGACCAAATTTCAACGTATTGCCTTCAATGTTTATGGGTTCTTTCCCTATGAAACATTTCGCCCCATCCGTATTGATGTCATAACAGTAGGGTTCAAGAAATAGTGTAGACATGTTGACGCGTCGAAAGTCTCAGTACAACTGACATTCACTGTCACATCAATCATGTTATAGGAACTGATCGCAACCCAAATATGGTATACATAACCTCGAACCTCTTTATAACTAAATGATGTAATCGTTGTGACGTCAGTCCTCATGTTGACGTATAGCGGAGAAGGTGTTATTAATACGCTCATCAATAAGTTACCTTTCGAATTACATCTGCCAGGATATCAGTATTGTGGTCCTGGAACTCGATTAAAACAACGTCTCGCACGTGGTGACGAAGGAGTGAATCATCTGGACGCAGCTTGCAAGCAGCACGATATTGCCTATTCACAAGACTCATCTCTCGAAGCACGTCATAAAGCCGACAGAGTTCTCGAAGAAAAGGCGTGGCAACGAGTCAAATCCAAAGACGCGTCACTTGGTGAAAAACCAGCGCTCTATTCGTTACTGGAACCATGAAAACTAAACGCAAATTCGGCATGGGTATGACATCATTCAACAGTCATATTGGAAAAATAATCAAGAAATGGAAGCCTCATCCGAATAATGTAAAGAAATCCATCGCCTCAGCTTTGAAAGCGGCAAAAATGGTCGTTCAACAAGCGGGAGGACGTAAGAAAATACGTCAGCCGAGAATTATTCCTTTCGAATCAAAATCCGGAGGTTTCCTACCGCTAATACCCCTATTTGCTGGGCTTTCGGCGTTGGGTACGTTGTGGGGGCAGCGCCGTAGCCAAGACGGTTATCGATACAAAGAATGCCAAAAAGAAACTCGAGGAAGATCAGCGTCATAATAAAGCTATGGAACATTTGGGATCTGGTCTGTATTTACGCAAGACCCCCCGAGGTTATGGATTGTTCTTGAAAAAACAACAGCAGCGGCGTCAAGGAGGACGTGGTCTCTATTTGAAGAAGCAAAAAAACTCTTATTGAAGCTGCCCAATAGAGCGTTGTACGACTCGGATATAGAAAAGTGCGCTCGTCAATTGCAAATACCCCATTTTAGAGGAGTCTTTATGCGAGACTCGCTACCGCAGCGCCCTCTACAAAAGGAATGTGCTGTACTGAATTTGGACTCTACGAAAAATACGGGTACACATTGGGTAGCTTACATAAAAAATGGCAACACTGTGAATTATTTCGATAGCTTTGGCAACCTGAAGCCACCATTGAACTTGCAAGATATTTAGGTATCAGTTGTGGACATCTATGAAATTGAAAGCTATTCCTGTCTGAGGGACTTGTGCGATGCAGAATTGAAAGCTATTCCTCTGAATTATCTGATACAATATGCTGGACCCTGGGAATTACTAGATGTGTGGCATAAATTACCTGAAGAATACAAAGTTTGTTTCGAACTGCAAGTTCGTCTACCATGTTTCATCCATCATCGGAAAGAATGTCGCAGCAGCAGCAAGACTCCCATGCAGTATTTTGGTTGTGTTAGTTCACAAAATGAATGTTATTATTGTGTGAATAAATTATAATCTCTTGTTTTTATGTTATTTATATCTTGTCCCTTATCGAATGACTCAGTCATGTCTATGATATTAACCTTGAACGGTCGCTCATCGACGCTTTCCATCAATTTCACGCCTCCCCTCCAATTGGATGGTGATGCAGAATACGGATTAGCTTTATTGAGTTTTCATTCGTACAACAGTATACCCAACATATCGGAGGGTACAAAGTTCCATTATTTCGAGAACAGTGATAAGAGCAAGAGAAAAAGCATTGATATTCCTGTGGGAGCCTACGAAATTGAAGATATTGAAGCATTGCTGCAAAAACACATTGTTCCAAAACAATTCGTCGAACGTCCTGATGCCTTCTTCTATCTCCGTCCCAATAATAATACGCTGAAAAGCGAAATATTTTGCTCGAAACACGCCATCGACTTCACGACTGGAGATACTCTGGCTCATATATTGGGATTTTCGCCTGCTATCCTCGCACCCAACATTCATCATGCATCCGATCGACCCGTCAACATCATACAAGTACGTACGATTCACGTCGACAGCAATATTACGTCCGGAGCCTTCTACAACGACAGACCGTCTCATACGATATATGAATTTGCTATAGACGCTGACCCTGGTTACGCCATTGACGAAACTCCCAATCATCTCATATATCTGCCTATCCATCATCAAAGTGCATTAGATAACATTACGCTGAGAGTGTTGGATCAAAATTTCCAGTTGATTGATTTTCGAGGAGAGGAAGTTATTGTTCGTCTGGAATTGAAGAAACTATGGTCCTGATCATCGATAAAAGTCCTGCATCTACATTCGAACCTTCAGTCTTCACAAGACATACACGACAACGATTCGTCAATTGTCTGCAGAGTATATACCTCTCCTGAAATCTCTCGGTCATCATGTTGTCGAGTCAGGTGTTCAACATTTTCCGAACACCTCAAATGGACGAAACAATACAGAAAGTCGAATGGAGAACGTATTACCCGTATGTCAAATCATTTCGAAATAATGACGTCATCGAAATCAGTGTCAACCAATCGGATGCATTTGATGCTTTGTACGATAGCCACTTGTACATCAGCGGGAAAGTAACCAAAATTCGAGGCGATGGAAAAGTAACGTTTGTTAACAACGCTGGCGCTTTCATGTTCCAATCGGCCAGCTACGAACAGAACGGCAAGGAATTGGAGACTGTACGTGATGTTGGTATCGTTAGTACGGTAAGAGGCTTCTTGTGCTACACAAACGACGAAACGAAACTCCTCTCCAACTCTGGCTGGACCTACCCCAATACTGTGGGCATCATTTCACCTACCGCTCTGACATTCAACATGTTCATTCCGCTCCGACACTTTTTGAACATTTTCAACGACTATCAATACGTTTCTTATGGAAAGCATGCTATACGATTGGTCAGAGCTGGAAACGATAATAATTGTTTTAAAATTGATGAGAAGAAGGATGCTACAATACCTACCGAAGTTAAATTGGAAATTGAAAATATTGAACTGAAAATTAAACGACTATATCCCAGCGATGCCATCAAATTACAGCTGCTGAAAGGTATCAAAGCCGACACTTCCATTATGATTTCGTTCAGAAAATGGGATTTGCACATGTTGCCAACTCTCACTGTCGGTTCCACCACCGAAATGTGGGCAGTGAAAACTTCCGTCGTTTGTCGAAAGTCCTCGATACGTTATTGTATGCTTCCAGAAGAATCGTGATCATACCATCACCAATAATGATCCCACAGAATTCAGTAACTTAAATATCGAGAATATTACTTTGACGTTGAATGGTGAAACTTACCCCAAGGAAAAGATGCATTCGCAATTCACCAATGGGGACTTTTCACAAGCCTATCACAATTACACACAATTTGGATTTGGCTACAAGAATTCCTAACACCACACGCCTCTCCTGTCTTATGCCGAATTTGCAAACAAAACATTTTTCGTCATCGATTGTTCCAGAAGAGACGAGAGCATCAAGAGTTCCAGTGTCGATGTTAAGCTGGAGATCGAAGCATCAACTGGTTTTCCCGACAATACCCGAGCCTATTGCGTCATCGTACACGATACCATCCTCGAACACCTGCCACTCAGCGAAATTATTAGAAAACTGAACTGAATGTCTGCGTTCATTGCCATTCAAGCATTCGTCGTTGATGCTGTCTCCCAACCAAAGAAGATTGCCATTCGGATTGGAGATCAATGCAACAATTTTGTACTATTATCAAATCAAAGCTTTTCCTCGCTGAGTTTTGTATAATTGAATATATGATATATTGCCTAAATAAAATGTATGAAAAAAAAATATTTTATTGACGTGAAAGTACTTGTTTCATAAGTCGAAACACCGATAAACAGATGATCTGGCGGTTCCTGGTTCGAACCCATGCTTGGACATTTCCGTTTTTTTGTTTAATTCCGCATGATATACATACAAACTTTTCATATCCACGTTCTCTAGTCAAAGTTGTCTTGTTAGAGTACTCGCACCCTTCTGTATCTCACCCCATAACGAAGTTAGCTCCTAGTGCCCTTTTGTCATCGGAAAATACGCAATTATGATTCTTGGCATCGAGACGAATCCATTGACACCGAAATTTCCCTTATCGCATCGAAATCAGTGGTCACTTCCGGTTCATGAGATTTTGGTGGATTTGGGTATAGTTCCATGCCGTGATCACGAATTAGGTATTGGTTTTGTTATTTCAAGTCATTTAAGGCTATCAAATGGCGATTTATTGTTCTACGATAAAGTTGGAGGGCGGAGCTTGATGAATTTAGATTATATGGGTGTTCTCCTTTCATTTGACACCTCACTTGCTAGTGATAGGACGGAAACTGGATTTTTATTTTTTAATCGATTTTCAAGTGCCAAAATGGCTCAAGTACATCGATTCACATTGCCTCGTTGAAAATCAGCTGAATCGGTGACATCGACTTTTTTGGTACACCCTGTATACAAAACGTATATGAATTCATATATTTCATGGTAATTTGAGCCACTCTGTATGACCCCAAATTTTCCCATAGGCCAAAGCCACGGTGGGGCAACCCCCAATTTCCCACGGTCCAAAGCCATGGACCACCACACCTATGCCACGCGCCATTGTTTCAGCGACGTACGCACCCACTAGCAGAATCAATCCCCGAATCCGCCACCAAACCTCCACCGCCGTCAGCGGCCACCCCGTCATGAACCCACCAACGACCGTTGAAGTATACATTCCGTCACCAATCGACCCGCCAACGATGCCTTGAAGTCTGACGTTGTCATTTTGACCTTTGACGTCTACCGACGCCGCCAGGATTACGTCATGGAACACGTTTCCCAGGTGGGCCAACCCCCAATTTACCCCCAATCCACAGCCACTGGCCAACACTCATCCGCTCTCCTATGCCAGGTGCGGGACCATGTGGCGGGAGAGGTGCGCTCGTAGTGACATGGGCCATAGCGACTCCCTTCCTGCTGTTCTGCTGCATGAATAATTTGTCCAGTTTCACCAAGAATTAGGATCGCTGCTTCTTTATCACCTGAAGCACGTACCATTTTGCTTCTTGAAGCACTTAAACGTTCGGCTCACAACAGTTTAACAAATTATCAAAATGTACAAAAATATTAAAAGAACCAAAAGCTGCTAAAACAGTTAAACGTTCGATCAACAATACACAAATTAATAAATGTACAAAAACTTGGACAATTACAAAAACGTCGAATTAGGGAGACTAACAAAAACGTCAGCTCATTTGACAACTATCTAGAGGCGGACCTTGAATTTGGAATTTTAGTATTAACTGATTTAATTCATCACAGCTTTGCGTTTTTCAAAAGCGAGTTGCCAAAACTGCCATGAACACAAACGAAATAAGTATCATTGAATAGGTTTTTCCGATACCTTTTGAAAGAGGTGTCGCTTGCCGTAGGGTTCCATTGAAAATTATTGGTCACAATGACCTGGTGACGTCATCTTTGACTATTACTTCATCTATCATCACTAGTAGGGAAGTTTACAACCTTTAATATTCAGTTTCCAAATTTCACTTGTTTATGTATAATCGTTCCAAAAATAAGAGGAGGAGGGGACTTTTGAGAAGCACTGTGTAGGGTTGAAAATTTATTTTTATTTTGTTTTTTGGTGAATAATTTTCAAAAGAATGTCGATATCTGGATCAAAATTGGTATTTGGGGATTTTTCAATATGATAAATTCAAATTTGATCTTAGTTTGGCCCTTAATTGTAGGGGGCGGCGCCTACAGGTCTTTGTTCCTTTTGGGGAGTCACAACTTTGTTGTACATCTATGTATCACATTTTCTAGAAGAAAAATCGATTTCTCTGTCATTTCCACGTGGAGAAGGTATGTATGCTTTTCAAAAGTCGCTACAAGTAGCCACTTACGAGATATTTTGAATTAATCGATGCATGTGTTTGTCAAAAAGTATAAAAACAATTTTGAAATATTTTTTTTTATTCAACATAGAATCATTTCAAACGCTAATTTCTAAACAGCAATGAGCAACGGAACACTAGATGTTAATCTAAATCAAAATCACGATAAATGTTCGAAATGTCCACCTCCTGCCTCTATGCACGCATCCAATATTCTTCTCATTGATTCGCGCAATCTTTGGAAAATGCCTGGAGTATTTTGAATCGTTCTACAAGAGTGAATTATTTGATTACCTTATTCTTCTTCATTTTCGATAGGTGTCTGGTGACCTAGGGGGCCATGGTTGAGGCCCTCCCAGACCAATCCAACGGTTGCCGAAAGTAAAAATTCTCGCGCTTGGATGCTGAAATGTGCCGGGGCACCGTCACGCATAAACAACATTTCGTTTCGTAGTCTAAGCGATACAACTTCCAGTAAAATATGCAAATCTTTCTCAAGAAAATGACGATATCTCTCCGTTCAATCTTTCCGGAATGAAGAATGGACCTATAAAATAACCTCCAAGGATTCCTGCCCACACGTTAAGAGAGAACTATTCTTGGAAATGTGATTCCTATATCGCATATGATTGTTGTGAAAATTGCGTATAGCGTTGCGTGAGAAATTTGCTTCGTCGGTAAACAGGATTAGATTTCCAAATAAAGGATTTTGAATAAGGCATTGGAGAAACCAACGACATGAGTTGATACGTAATGGAAAGTCACGAGAGAATAGTACCTAAACTCTTTGAATATGGCAGGGATATAACAAATTATCAATTAAAATTTTCCATACCAGAACATGAAAGATGTTTAACGTCAGCGCTATTTTTCTAGAGCTTGTTTCCGGGTGTTCTCCTACCAGATTGAGAACTGCTTACTTGGTTTTTGGGGTTCTAACCGTCCGATGTGCACTTGACAGATGACTAGCTTTCTCAAAACTTCCGTTTCCCATAACCGAGCGTGAATTCTTGAAAACGTTTTTGAAGTAGGATTTGTGCGGTTCCGATAACGCTCCTGATACAAACGTCTAGCTTTATGTGCATTTCCGTTAGCATATTAAAAAATCCCCAAATATCAACTTTTGTCCAAATATAATAATAATAATATTTATTCATCATTTTGATTTACAGATAAAGTCAGATGATACAATTATAACATTGAACATAAACATGACAATACAATAAATGGAGTATAGAGAAGTATAGATGAATAAATTGTTATCCCACTGAGGGCAAGCCCTGTGTGTGGGTGAATATTTTGGTAAAACATATAACAAGTATTATATCAAGTAGTATAAAACACTTTATGCAATATAAATATTATCAATGTACAAAAAACGAGTTATGAAATGTTACAATTAATTAAAATAATGTTAGTAATGATAATAATAATGCAAAAGTAATTAAATGTTTATAGATGTAAATAAATGTGAAATAATAATAAAATATAGATGTTTCAGTTTTGTTATTTCGATTTTTGGTACATATTCATTTTCATTACATGATAATTGTTTGTTTTTGTATTATTTTTCCTTCTTTATATTGAAAAAATTCATTCATTCAATCATTTTATGAATTTCCTTTCTTTGAATCTCCTTTACGAATTTTTTCAACTGTTTTTGTAATAGCAGGCAGGAAGTTTCAGTTTTCAGAAAGTCAGGTAGGAAGTTGTATGGCTTTGGAGCAATATAATGATAGCTTTTTTGGCCTATTGCTTTTTTCATAAATGGGGTGACATATTTATGTTTTTGTCTGGTAGCATACGAGTGTGTCAGTACATTCAGCTGGGTTTTATTCAGGTGTTGCATGATGAGTACTTGAATGGAATAAAGCTGTCTTATATCTAACATTTCTGTTTCAGCATATAGAGAGTCGCTAGGGTATCTATAATCTTCATTCAGTATCATTCTTAGAAACCTTTTTTGCGAGATTTCAAGCATATTCAAGTAGGTTTTCGAAACCCCTTCCCATCCTATAATCCCATAATTCAAGTGAGACTAAGCTTTGATAAACAATTTTTTTTGCTTCAAATCGAGATATGTTTTTACCTGTTTAAATCTATACAGAATACAGCGTAACTTTTCTGTGAGGTATGTTATATGTTGATCCCATCTCAGGTGGGGGTCCAAGAAAACACCTAGGTATTTAATTTTTTTGACAGGTTTAATATGAAAATTTTGTTGAATGGTCAAGTCAAAGTTTGGAGGAAGCATCTCTGTACTGCTGAATGGCAGGTAGTGAGTTCTGCTGAAATTAATTGAGAGAAGTCTGCTATCAAACCAATCTTTCAATTTATTTAGAGCATTTTCGGTTTTTGTCTTCAATTCATACCAATTATTTGCTTTATAAACAATGACTGTGTCATCGGCAAAGCTTAACATTTTTCCTGAATTTTCTTGTAAGAATAAGTTATTTGAGTATATCGTGAACAACATCGGTCCCAACACTGTCCCCTGAGGCACACCGCAAGTAATGATTTCTTCTGAGCTTATCTCATTTCGGATTTGTACTTTCTGTTTTCTATTTACATAATTTTGAAAATTGTTTACGAAAAACCAAGATAAAAATAAATTTCCAACAACTTGTGTATCCAAAATGAAGGCCTTGCGGACCCATGCTTATTTGAACTTTTCACCTGTAAAATATCGGACACTTATTACATAACACCCTGTATAATATAATTGCTAACCTAAACTATTGATTGGTATATAACATAAATTCGTATGGAAAAATCTCTTTGAACCATCATTGGTAGGCATGCAAAAAAAGCTGCTCGAATAAGAAAACTATATTCAGAAAAATTCAGAATTGAGAGAAAAAAGGTTATAAGCAAATAATAAGGCCAAACATGAGATAGCTGCTGAGAACCGTTAGGGAGCTTTCTCGACTATCTTCCGTCTCCATCATCAAATTAACACCTGGCCTCCATTATGTTGTAGTGTCATCAGAACTACATATGTGTACCAAGTTCCAATAGAATCGGTTCACATGAGAGAAATAATCCTTTCCCTATTTTTTCTTCGAATTCAAATTGCACCAACCACGACGTAAACCCTATTCAGTGAAAAAAATCACTCGAATCGGATAACCCATTACAAAGTTATACGTTGAGGAATCGGTTACCACGTAAAAATTCAGTGGGTTAACAACTAATTATCGCCTATTTTCTTACCGTTAGGGCTGGATTTTTTTCAAATCTGAATTAGACCAACTTCGAAGTATAACCTATCGAATAAAGGAAGAATCATCAGAATCGGACTACTCTGTAAAAAGTTATGCGTGGACATACATAAAAAACTATACGAGTCGATTGGGGAAAAAATAAAAAAATATAGAAATTATCAACTTCGAAAAGGGAATGGACTGGAATGCAAATCCAAAATGAAGACAGAGTTCTTTCAGCTCTAAATATGGAATTGAGTTAGAAGCTGAAAGTTAAATTTAGGAAGAGATTTCCGGAGATGATGCGAGCGTAGTGATAGAGTTCAGCGGATGAAAAACTCTTGGATCTCCAATAACTTATTTGAGCAAAAGAGGTGCAAAAACTGTTTGAAAATAAAGGTGCTATTTTGACATCACAAGACTTATATCTGTTAATCTTAAGGAGAAGACATGATACAATAAGAAATAGAGGAAAATATGATAGAAAGAGAGAAGGGATGGCAAGCGATCATAAACTAAAATAATCATTTTTTTTTCATTCGAATGCGTTGAAAAGTGGTGAATAATTGCTTTGGACGTGTGAAGTAAGTTTCCCGTGGGTTATAGATTCAAGAATAACCTACGTCACACATCCAAACCCATTACTTTTTACTTTTCAGCCTATTTGAATAAAATCTTGTCTTCAAAGAGGTTTTTTATTAATTATTTCATTTTGTGTTTTTCAGTAAGCATTTTTGTTGAAGCATCGTCATTATGTGGCCCTCTTCCTGTAAGCTCTGAGCTATCTAGTTCTTCAATGAATAGATATTAACTCACCCGTAATCCTGGAGCTAGCATCTTTAATTTATGAACTTTGACAAAAAATCAATAATCTCCGACTAAATTCATACCCCAAAACCCCGACATACCAATGTTTGATAGAAATGGACATTAATTACAAAATTCGTCCACCATATTGGAGCTGCTATCTTGAATTCATGAATGTTGACAATAAAGTCATAATCTCCGACCCCAAAAACTCCCACATACCAATTTTGAATGGAATTGGTCCATGATTACAAAACTCGTCCGCCATCTTGAATTTATGAAATCATAATCTCTGACCCCGAAATCTTCCACATACCAATTTTGAATAGAATCGGACCATAATGACAGAAATCTTCGACTATCTTGAAGCCGCCATTTTGATTTTATGATTTTTGACAAAATACTCTTAATCTCCGACCCCAAAAACTCCCACATACCAATTGTGAATCGAATCGGACCATACTCACAGAGATCGTCGGCCATCTTAGAGCTTTAATTTCAAATTCATAATCTTCGACCCCAAAAACCCTCACATACCAATTTTTAGTCGAATCGAAACATAAATACAATTCATTTCCGCCATATCAGAGCCGCCGTTTTGTTTTTTTCTCTAACAAAAAATCAATAATGGATTGTCACGGGAACTATAAACACCTACCAAATTAAAAGTGGATCAAATTTAATTTGCAGGATTTGATTACAGACACCGGGACAAGTGAAACTAAATAAAAGCTTGTAAACAATTTGAAAATATTAACAATCAATTTGGAGACAAAGGAGGAAAGAGTGTTCAAAGATGTGTCAAACATGTGTTGAACTATCTCCAAACTTCATCCATCCCATAGACCAGTGGCATTCACACCTAAATGTTGTGAAATGGATGACCAATCTATTTTTTGCCCGAGAATAGACTCGAGTTTCTTGTATTATCAAAACGTTAATAATAAAAAAAACAATTAATATTTGAGGAAAATATACATTTCAAAACAATGGCCATCTGCTCCCAAGTTACACAATTCTTTTATCTACCAGATATCGATATTTGAGTGCTTATCTGTTATTTTCAGTGAAGCAAGCATTCATGTATTCACCGATAGATTACTTAATGATCCATTTCAAATCTATAATGCAATCTGAAAAATTGATAAAAGGATCTTTTGGATACTTTGTCGTATACCATATTGATGAATCATTTCGAATAGTTATGTAAGTACGTGAACCTGGTGGCCCATATAAGTCATGTATAAGAAATAACAGATGGATTGGAAACTCAAAATTCGGCAAACTGAAACCTGTAATAATTATTTTACATTTTTTTATTGGACTTCAAATCCTTAATCAAGAAAATGCAAATTATTGCACCTTCGACAGTTTTTAATGTATGTCATTTTCTAAAGAATAACGCTGCAGTAGATAACAAAAAAATATCTAAAACCGTTCCAAATCAGGATACTTAATTTGAGGAGCAGTTAATAGAAGTCCAGATTGGATTCTATTATTCCATTCGGGTCCATCCAAATTGTCAAAAAGTCAATAAGTTATTTTTTGCAAATTGTTTTGTTAATACTACATGAAATGAAATTTGATTTTTATAATGAGCAACCACTCCAACCAACTCATTCAATAAAAATCAAGAAATTACTTATTTTATTGATAGATTTCCTGGTTTTCAAATGAGCCATGGAAACGGAAAATAGTCAATTTAATTACATATAAGTATAACAAATCAATATTATTAATAAATATTATATTTCTCTCTCTTTCACTCACATATCACATATGGAACTGTACTATGGGGCAACTCAAGTTACTCTAATCAGGTATTCGTTCTACAAAAAAAGGCTGTGAGAATTGTTGCCAGGGCAGGTTTTAGAGACTCGTGTCGCCCAATATTTCGGGATCTGAGAATAATGCCTCTACCCTCTATTTACATTTTTCATTCTCTTCTGAATATTCATGTAAACCCAACAACTTATGCCATTAATTCTGATAATCATTCTCATAACACTAGAAATTGCAGTAAAATAGATATAGACTAACCACATCTGCACGTAATTCACTAGACATAAAACTGTACAATAAATTGCCTTCTGAAGTAAAGAATATGAACATAATCAAATACAAATTTACAATCAAAAAGGCTCTCCTCGAAAGTTGTTTCTATTCCATAAACGAGTTCATGGAATCAAAGATAAACGATACTTAACCGCTTGTTCACAGTGTTCATGGGTGTTTTATGACTCCATAAATGTATATTTATTTTTAGTATTGTAAATCTGTCCAATGAATCTGTCTACTGTTTGAAATTAGTCTGGTATATGTTGTATAAATTCAAATCATTCCATTTCATTATGGCAGAAAATTTGAATTTGAATTTTAATTATAATTTTAATTTATCCACCTCGCCCGACTTACTACAAATGTATTTTATATATGTGTCACGTAGTCAATAAAATCTATCTATCTATCTATCTATCTATCTATCTATTATTATACCTTTAACAGACTACGTAGTTTTCCTGATTTCTTTGGGATTGAAAGATGTTCTACACTGATGTGGAATGAACCAAATCATTCATCCGAAGGCAAGTGAAAGAAGAAATACGAGGTGAGATTTGCAGGCCACAGGAATGGTCCTCAATTTCTTCACTATCATAGAATTAGTCAATTAGCTTTGTATAGCATCTGTATTTGGTTCCTCATTCATATAGTAACCCAACTATTTCCCTAACTGGTTGCAAATTTTGGAGAAATGTTCCAAACGCATTTTGTAGTATTTTCACATATTTGTTTTCATTCCAATCTACACTGTACATAAAATAGCGCACTTCTCGAAACATTACCACACAAAATGAATCCATTCTGATTTTAAAATTTGAGCATGATATAGGGCGATTCAAAAGTACTTTGACAAAGGGAAACATTCTCAATTGAATATTGATAGAAAGATTTTCCTGTGAATTGAAAAATCCACGAATAAAATGAAGTTATTTTTTGTGAATGTCTAACAGAAAACAACTACTTCCCCGGCTAAGGCCACGCTGGACATAGTGACTAAAGTTTATCTTTCAGTCGCAGATGATTCCACATCTGATTTTATGAACATCCTGTTTATATTTTCAACAAATCAATACTTTGACAAACTTCAGGATGCCTCACAATATTCTAATATGAATTGTCCAAATAAATATATGTCCGGAAACGCTTCGTTTCCAAGATACAAGGTGGTGAAGTTTTATTTTTAGTTTCGTTTTTTTTCAAATAACTTTTGAAATACTGACTTTAATTGAACGAAAATTGGTATTGAGAAGTTTTTTGAGGGGTCAAATTCGAACCTGATGTTATTATTGCTTTTACTCGTAGGGGGCGCCACCTACGCGTCTTTTTCTTTTTTGAAGATTCATAACTTTTTGGTGCATACTTTTAGCACATTTTTTAGTGGAAAAAGCAATTGCCCTATGATATCTACGTAAGAAAGCTATTATTTTGCTTTTTTCACAAGAATGCTTAGGAAATGAATTTAACGTTTAAGTAAGTAGTTTTGGTAGTTACATATTATGTGACAGTTAAACGTTTTGTTGTTTTGTTGAAGTTTCTGTGAGTTTTAAATCACTTATTTTGAAAAAATGGATTGTTTGAATAATAATGCTCATTTAGCCGATATGCATTTCGTTTATGGCCTTGCCGATGGCAATGCGCGCGAAGCAAGACGAATTTATCAGGAGCGATTTCCCAATCGAGTACTGCCTTCAGCTCCAACATTCACCAGTCTCCACCGTCGTTCGGCAGAAACAGGTAGCTTCAAGAGGGCAGCTGATATTATTGGAAGACCACGAGCAGCCCGAACCCCAGGATTGGAAGAAGCTGTTTCGAACGCTCTCGAGGAGAATCCAGAAACAAGAATAATTGCTGAAGCCCTCAATTCTACTAAGTCCACAGTTTGGAGAATTATCCACGATGAACAATTTTATCCATAGCATATTCAAAGGGTACAAGCTCTTTTGCCACGAGACTTTCCCCAAATTACTATGTGTCAGTGGTCTTTGAGAAAGTTGGCTGGAAATCCTCAATTTTTCAGATATGTATTCTTCACGGACGGGGCAAATTTCTCCCGGAATACTATCACAAACTTTCATAACAACCATGTTTGGGCTCTGGAAAATCCACACGCAGTTAGTGGAATACATTATCAGTATCAATTTTCTGTAAATGTATGGGCGGCAATAATTGATAATTACTTGATAAGTCCTTCCTTTCTTCCGTTCCGACTGAATGGCGCAACTTACAGAGACTTTTTAGAAAATGAATTGCCGGGAATACTTCAGAATGTACCATTAGGAATCCGTATCCCCATGTGGTTTATGCATGATGGGGCTCCGGCCCATTTTAGCGTTGTAGCCAGAGAATTCCTTAACACTGTCTATCCAAACCGATGGATCGGTAGGGGTGTGGAAGAACCTAACCTGGCGTGGACACCAAGGTCCCCAGATCTAAACCTGCTAGATTTTCATTTTTGGGGACATTTGAAGTCACTACTTTATGAAACTCCAGTAGCGAACGAGAAAGATCTAAGAAACCGAATAGTAGACGCCTGTGAAACAATAAGAATCACACCAATAATTTTTGAGCAGGTACGAGATTCAATGACTAGAAGACTGAATGCCTGTATCTTCGCTGAATGTGGACACTTTGAACAATTTATTTGAATACAATGTAGTTTCCTTCATTTTATTTTATTCTACATATTCAAAAAGACCCCGCAAAATCCTTATGGAAAATGGCTCTCGGCTAAATTCGCTGAAACTCTGCAAAAAGATAGTATTCGGTATGCTGATCAAAAGTCTTAATGGGCACAACCCTCCATTTTCAACCCCAGACCCCCTACAGCCCCCCAAAGTACACTTTCCGGTGTGTTAATGCATAACAGTTTCAATTCATCTTCAAAGCGTTTCCTTTCACTGCCCACCCTTTTATATATATAATAAAAGCTTCCAAAAGATTGAAATAAAACAATTGAAGAATTTTAACCTTGGAAGTGTGTATTGGGGCGTTAATAGTGGGTTGTGTGGGGGTGAGGGGGTGAGGGTAGAATGTAGGATTCGGTTGGAAAAAGGGGTGGGCAGTGAAAGGAAATGCTTTGAAGATGAATTGAAAGTGTTATGCATTAACACACCGGAAAGTGTACTTTGGGGAGCTGTAGGGGGTCTGGGGTTGAAAATGGAGGGTCGTGCCCATTAAGACTTTTGATCAGCATACTGATTACTATATTTTTGCAGAGTCTCAGCGAATTCAGCCGAGAGCCATTTTCCATAAGGATTTTGCGGGGTCCTTTCTTGAAATGAAATGTTGATATTTCTTGCAAATTTAATTAACATAAATACAGATTTTGCACCCTTGATACAGAAATAACTATTTCAAACGACTGAAAAAAAAAGAGGTGGCGCCCCCTATAAAAAAACAAAACTACTTATTCAAACGTCAAATTCATTTCCTAAGCATTCTTGTGAAAAATGCAAAATAATGGTAATAACTTCAACACGCATCGAATATCAAATAATCGACTCCAAATATCTAGAAAACGGTTGCTTATAGCGACTTGTAACAGGAGTAGCTTTTTTACGTAGATACGTTAGAGAAATTGATTTTTCCACTGGAAAATGTGCTAGAAGTACGCTCAAAAAATGAATCTTCAAAAGAGTAAAAGACGTGCCCCCTACCTTGTAAGAGCAATAATAACATCAGGTTCGAATTCGAAAAACCTCTCAATACCAATTTTCGTTTGATTAAGGTCAGTATTTCGAAAGTTATTTGAAAAAAACCAAAATAAAAATAAAACTTCAACACCCTGTATCTTGGAAACGAAGCGTTTCCGGACATATATTTATTTAGACAATTCATATTAGAATGTTGTGAGGAATCACCTCCCGAAGTTTGTCAAAGTACTTCTGAATCACCCTGTATACGAATTTTTCAGCCCAAAAAGTCCATTGTACACTTACTGCTCACAAAACTTTCATCACATTAATCCAAATTATGTTCTTGCCCTAATGTTCTGAGCAATAAATCCTCTCAAAAGTTCTATATGGAATAATCAGCGCCTGGAAGTGATTTCTGCAGTTGATAAATGGAGAAGGATTTGCTTTATGGATGTGTTGAATAGTTGTATTGCGGAGTGTGAATAACCCCATACCAATGATGCTGCTTTTATTGAGGGTCGATAATATGCTTGTAGACTGGTTCACAAGTTCAAAAACGTGGTAATGCTTGCTACTACGAAATAAAATACGTGTGACGTCTCGTTGGATTCGTAATAACATCGAGAAACATGTGTGGAAAATTCGAACCCACACATAAACAATTGCAAAAGTTATAAACAATTGAAGATATGGAAAAAAGTGTCTAGTATTTTGCAAATAACTCCAAAATATTAACATTAGAGAAAAAAAATTACCGAAAAATTGTTGATTCTTGAAACTTTATCTTTATTATTAATATTCTTCATCCAATATTGAAAATACAGTTCCGCGCGCTGCCGTTACGCTGCCTTAAAACCGGCTGTTTTGATAGTATTTAATATTAATTTGAAAAATTGAAAAGTCATGGTATCTACCGTTCTGTAACTACAAATCTTCTTTACCAAATTTCAAATTCATTACACTGCGAAGCACATTCAAAATATACTCAGCAACACATATAAAATATTTAGGAGTTATCATAGACTCTCACTTAAGATGGGACTTTCACATGAAACTCCTTGTGAAAAAATTGAGAATTGTTTTATATAAGTTCCGTCAGCTCAAAGACAGGCTAAATCAAGAACAGAAAAAAATCATTTATTATAGTCTGGTACAAAGTCACCTAATATACTGCCAAATAGGGTGGGGTGGAGTATCAAAAACTTACTTGCGTCCAGTAGAAGTTATCCAAAAAAAATTTATAAGACTAATATTGAATAAGCCTTTTCGATATAGTAGTGACAAATTACATGAAGAATCCGGTATATTCGACTTGAGGCAATTATTTTATAAAACACTTGTCTTGAATCAATATAAAGATTTACAAAAACTCAATAGGCCAAGCCATAACTACATCACACGCCACAAAAATAATTATACAATTCCATTTGCACTCAAAACTATAGGGCAGAGATCTTATCGTTTTCTAGGCCCAACAGTGTTCAACTCCTTACCAGAAAATATACAAAATACCCATTCTCTTTCTCGATTGAAAAAAGTTATTCATAGATTTATATCATGTAAGCCTCGTAGAAGTATTAGTAAATCTTTGACCGGAAAAATTAGGTTTCTACAACAGATCCATCATGAATCATATGACCCGAATTGTATAATTCCTTACCCAATCAAAAGATAAAAAAAAAAGTATTTCCATCAATTTTAAACATACTAATCGAGTTTTTATTCTATAATTGTGTGATTTTATTTTGTGAACTTTTACATTTGAATGATTTTACTAGATATATATGTATGTATGTATATATGTATATATGTGTGTGTATATGTATATATGTGTATATGTATGTATATATATGTATATATTTGTGACTTTTTATTTATATATATATGTAAATTTATATTTGCGTCATTTGATATTTGAATAATTGTATACTTATGTGACTCTATTTTTAAATATGTGTTATTCATCAATATAAGGTGTCGAATTTTAAATAGAACTTTGGTGTTTTTTATAGATGCATTAATATTATTCTAGTTAGTTTAGTTTTGTGCCCATATGTATGTTATATCTATATTTCTTATGATTTAGTTTATATAATATTCTTTAGAGTTTACTCAATTTATATTTTACTACACACATACAAGTAACTTTTGTTGCTTCTGTGGTTCCTATAATATTTATTTGAATAATGTAAATTTTGCCATTTCTCTGTTTTCTGTTTAATTGCAAATAAATATTCTTATTATTATTATTATTATCACGAAAAAAATTCCGCAGAAAAAAATATGTTTTACAGATTTTTGATTAATTGAGCGAGCCTATTGTTAATTAACTAGGTTATCGTTTACATTCCAAGTCAGATAATTGTTAAACGAAAGCTCCTAAAATTGTTTCAGTTCATGGAGACTTTCAACAACTATACCTAACGTGAATATCAACTTGTGGTTTTTTCAATTGTTATATTGCCTCAATTATGAATTATTAACACGCTTTTATTAGCTTCCCTTGTAACTAACAAACAATGTAATCAAATCTTCGAAGTCAATTTTAACCTATTTCTTATTGTCGTATCGGAATGAAACTTGGTATGTATATGTAGTTTAGATGACAATATTATAATTTTGTATCATGGAGCTGATCTGATGATGAAGCCAGGAGGTGGATAGTGGAACTCTTCATTGGGTACTAGTAAAATATAGTGGATGTCCTGAGGCCATTCTGAGTATAATTTACAATTCAAAGATATGACGAATGCACTGGTTCTCAGCATATTCGCCAAAATGTAGTTATTAGTAACTTCCATCTCGTGTGGATGAATCAATCAAAGAGTTTTGCTCCCGTATTCTTTTTAAGTCTTCTCAAGCAATATAAATAAAAAATCAAATTTTGTTCGGAGAAACTTAAAAAACACGCATTTTGGCAATAAGGACTGAAAAGTTGAAAATAATGAAAATAAAGTCATTAACCAAAAATGTTTCTTTATGTAAAAAACCGTGAGGTGCTCTTCATTCACTTTTCATAATGATATTAAGATAACCGATATCAAGCACCTCACACTTTTTTACACAAAAGAAAATTTTTTAGTCAATGACTTTATTCTTATAATTCCCAACATTCTAGTCCTTATTCTCACATATGCGCGTTTTTTGAGTTTATTAAAAGTATAATTTTCTCTAAGCAATAAAACAAACAACAAATTTAAAAAAGGTGTCTTAATTTTTTAATTAAATTCATCATTATCAATATTTATGTTGAGATAGTAGAGAACTATTACATGAAATTCAATTCGAAGCTTTAGGCGATATTTGTTTGAACAATTTGCTGGAACAATTGGACTAATTTTAAGACAAAAACATTTCTAATATTTTGTCGAAAATGGAAAAAACGACTTTAAACAATCACAAAATTTCCAAAGAATACTTTTTAATTATAATATTTTATAAAAAATTCAATGACAGAAAAAATTGTTTTGAAAAAAGTCAATCAGTCCATTTTTTCGAATCATAGCACTTAACATTCTGAAAAAATATGCAAATTTCATAGGCTAGATCTCATAAGCCAGCTGGTATATAAGTATGATATATCAATGCTTACTGAGACAGTCTCACTTGCTAATTTTCGCACATTTTTCTCGATTACGAATCAAATGGGCCATCACGCGCATTTCATTTCGCAGTAGAAAGAAGTAACACATTTTCAAATTTGTGAACCAGTCTCTTGAAAACATCCAAGAATAGTCATTCAATCTTCCTTGGATGGAGCAACTTTCCCAGAATATATGAAATCATTATATATCAAACTTCTAAATGTAATAGTGAAAACACCAGGGTTTTTGTACATCTCAGCCGGGACCCAGATTTGAAAGGTTAATCTAACCAAGTTAAACCATTTGTTTGGTTGTTTTTTTCTCGAAATAAAAAAATTTCTAGCACATTGTGTGTAGCTAGGGAATTGGAAATGAAGCAAGCATCATCAACTATAGTTGCCTGTCGATTTCCAAGTACCTAACCTATCTGCAAGTTCAAATATTTCCAATGAACGACATGCTTGAATCATCCTATATGTTATAATATAAGTGCAGTTACTCTTTTCATTATAACAAAATTCTAATCGATGTAGTTTTTTTTCGCGATTAGAGATGTAGATTTCAGTGGGGTCAATATGGCTGTTTAGCTTTCCCGTACCTTGATCTATAGGATCTTTTTTTGAACATTACTCTATTTGTACTAGGATTCCAAGAATTTTTGCAAAGTGTATCAGTTCCCTGTGTACAAATTCCTGAGGTGTTCTTCAGTTCCAGCGATGTTCTCGCCGTAACGGTTGAGATATTGTGCATCATAATCGAGAGAAATTTTAGAAAACACGTACTTCGTGATTCGCTCGTTGAAACAAAATTTGTTAATTCCAACTCCCAAAGTTCGAAGTTGTTTCAAGAGCTGTAGTGGATGAATTATGGCTGGAAATTTGAATAGTTCTGCAACTATGCCAGGATTCTTATGAATGGAACAAAATATTATTTCTTGGACGATTTACAACGCATCATAGCATTTGCCAGGAAGCATTTTGGAGCCAATATCCATGGAAACATTGTATACTGAAATAACTTTATGAATCGGTATTAGTGATTTATCTGAGTGATTTTCCATTTTTGAACAATGTTTTATTTTTTGCCTTATTTATCTTTATAAGTTAACCCACCTGCACTCGGGTGGAGCAAAGTAACGTACACACTCTTGTGGTGCTATCTGGCACGTCTTTCATTCAACAAAAATAATGAGAAGAACAAATTGAAAAAGTCTGTTCAATCAGAGTTTGTGATTGATTAATCAAGTAACAGAACAAAGAGTGTATCGAATACAAATGAAAAAGTAACACATGTGTTTTAAAATTTCAGCATAACTTGGGAAAAGGGGCTATGAATCAATTAATCAAAAATAAAGTTCAATGTTCGCAATTTGCAATTTTCAACACCGTTTGCCAAAACTATCCTGATTTTCGATTAATACCGTAAGCACAACGTCCATGTTCATTTTCAGGCATAGCTCGCGATGGTAGAGTGGTCGTACCAGAGAACTTCAGCAAACCGCTTACTTTCCTGATGTGTGCATTAGTTCTCGATCAGTTATATTTTCCATAACTGAGTCAAACGAAAGTCATTTTAGAGATAATCTCCTGTGTGTGTAACCGTTATCTGGGGAAGGTGCATTGCTTTGACTTCACTCCTGCGATGTTGAGCAAATTATAATAGATAACCATCGGCCATCTTCAAGTGGTTCTATTTACATTGTATGTAACCATCTTTTGGTCAGCCGAACCAACACCGCATTTAATTATTTTATAACAGAGATTTGAAACCTACAATTCATTATCACACCAAAACATAAATGCTGTTTGGGTTTTGCAATGAGGAGTATTCTATGCCCCATGATGTGTCTCGATTGATGATCAATAAGAACATTGTAAAATCCACCTCTCCTACTGGCCGCGTTGTCGATTTATATATATATATATATATATATATATATATATATATGCATATATAGCTACTAGGGGTTTATTGGGCTTTGGATTCTTTGTAACACGAAAGACGTTTAATAGAAAGACGTTTCTTCCTCAGCTGGGGACTTTCAATTCATTCTGTTAATAATGGAGGCCATTTTTTATTTGTTTTTTCGTAAATAATTTACATAAATTATGGATATAACCAATTTGGTACGTACCTAGGCATCATAAATGGGGAAGTGAAGTGTTGTGGTTCACGCATTATGTGAATCGTTGTTTGTGTTTCATTTTTACAATTCTATTGTTGGAAATGTTGAAATACATAGTTTTTGATCTTCTGTCGTTCTCGTATAGGAGACAGCGCATGTGAAAGCAGCCCGGAAGTTACTGATTTGACAATGTGTGTGTCAGGTTCTATTGTGTTGGGTTTGGGACTTTGCTGTTGTGGGGGGAATGTGTGCAAATTGTTTTCGGGATTTACTTGGATTTGTGTTGAATAGCAATTATAAAATTGTGTGGTAGATTCGACTGGTCATTTATGTATGTTCTGTCATTCATTGCATTTTTGTTTTTTTTTATGTGAATCATTTCTTTGATGGTTTTTTTTCAAGGTTATTTTCGTAGTCTAATATTTTGGTATTTTCGATATTTGGGTTATGAGTTTCGTTTATTATGTGTTTATTAAGAGCAGTGGAGGATTTGATCATGTTTTTGTGGCCTTTTAGTCAGTTGCTGAGGAGTTGTGAGGTCATCCCGATATATTCACTGTTGCAATCATTGCATGGAATGCTGTATATTATGTTAGACTTTTTCATTTTTGGCGTTTCACTTTTGAACGGGGTGTATACTTGTTTGAGGAGGTTATGTGTTTTATAACAGATTTGGAAGTTATATTTGAATAGGATATTTTTCAATCAAATATAACTTCCAAGTCTGTTATAGAACACATAACCTCCTCAAACAAGTATACACCCCGCTTAAAAGTGAGTCAATTCATATAATTTCTCTTAACTACGTTTCGACATGGTATTTGTCATCATCAGGTTAAAATACTATAATAAAAAATATGTAGTTTCAGACATATTTAACTTAACACAATATTGAGATGTATGACTAAAATAATTCTTTAAAAACATGGTTCGACATATAACACGTTATTTAATTCAATAAAAATTTCTGTAACATTTATGAGTATTCACTTAGAAATTATACTTGTTGAATTCGCATCGTACGAACGTTATTGTAGGTGTGTGACTGCGTCGAAGTTATCGGAAATGGTTTGTTTATCTTCCATGCATTTTTACTCTCTTCATAAGTACACCGGATTGTTTATATTGAGTTCTAGTATATGAGCCTGACTGTATTTTTTTGGCAGCATGTAAAGATCAGTTTTTATTATTATTACTATAAACAAAGTTAAAAGAGGTTGTGTCTGGCTTAAGTTTTTGATATAATTTCTATTGTTAATGCCATTGGGGTATTTATTGATATCTATCATTTCAAGGAATGTTACTCTTGGATTCCTTCCTTTGGTCAAAATTTCAACGTTGTTAGTGTCAAACTTATGTCAATTTTCTTTTTCGTGTTTGGATAAGGCTGTAATGTCGGTTTTTGAGTATTTGTGGGCGTTTCTGCAAATATCGTTTTGTTTTACCTATTAGGTAGTTTGACAGTCTTCACACGGTATTCTATATACTGTATGAGTTTGTTTGTTTTTTGGTATTTCTGGTTTTAATTTTGAATAAATGGTTTTGTTCGTATTTTTCAGTCGGTGTGAAATAGTTATGTTGTGGTTTTCCATTGTTTCATTAATTTCTATCAATTTGAAAATTGCATTAGATGTTGAATTATTTTCTCGAAATCCATATCCTTTCTTAGACGAAATTTCATACTTCTGGAGAGACGAAATCAACCTATTTTGAAATATATTTTTGAAAACTCTGCCTTGTTCATTCTCGCTATACAAATTGTGTTACCATTTTTCTATGATATTTTTTGATATTTCATTATTTGTCCAATTTCAGTGATATGTTCACAAAAAACTTTGGATACATCTTTGGGTTTATTTGTTGTTCTCCCATCCGAACTTTTCATTTTCATTATGTCTATTTTTTGTTTTTGATTTTTAGAAATTTCAATAATACATTTACATAAATTTCTACTTGCGTTCCTAGCAATATCTATTTGCGTTACCATCAATATCTACTTCATTAATAAAGCAGTCACTTTTTCCTTCTATAATTGTTTTTTTTCTATAATACAGTGTAACCCATTTAAAACAGAACCACCCCTGTAAAATACACAGTTTTCAATCAATCTAAAAAAAAAACATTCAAGCATCAAAAACTGTATATTGACACAAATTTTCATAACTTCAGTTTCATTTCCAAGACACTCAATGGTTTTTTTCTTTGTCAAAAACGGCAAAAGTTTATTAGGCAATTTTTTGTTTCAAATTTGACCACACCACTGGATTCGTAGTCGCTATAAATAAAAACCATTGAAATTCCATAAGAAAATATTGGTTAACAACGAAGTTACAACAACTTTGATTTTGGAAACAAAGTATTTGATTATAATTTTCATTTAGATTATAGACATATTTAAAATCTGGCAACACCACCGATACAAAGTAGAACACCAGTGAACTTGTACAGTGAAAATCCGAAGTCAATAGCTCATTCCCTTCTACAGTTATAACTCCTGAAATTATGGTAATGTGAGCGATTTGTGATGGAAGCGATTTGTGGTGGAAGCGATTCTGTAATAAAAATCTGACTACGCCACTGGATTTGTAAATTATATTCCCTTAAAATTATTTATTCAAAAGTGGGTTATAAGTTTATTCGACCACATTCATTTTCAAGTTATGCAGTAGTACATTCTTCCATATCCGATAAAAACGAAATGAACAGAAACAAGTTTTGAAGTATTTATTCAACAATGAATCGCCATTAAGTAAAAACTAAAACTAAAATAAACATTAATGTAAAACAAAATATTAAAATTGTTGTGGCTTCTATCAAATATCCATTTAGTTCGATACATTTATCGTATCTCATCCGTATATATTTTTTACACTATTTCTTATTTGTTCAGGTGTAATTTCGGCAAAAGCTTGTCGTATTCTTTTCATGAGTTCAGGTCGATTCCTTGTTCTCGTTTTGTATACTCTGTGTGTCAGAATACCCCATAGAAAAAAGTCTACTATTGTTAGATCAGTCGATCTAGGTGGCCATTCAATTAAGTCAATACCTCGTCCTATCCAATTATTTGGGAACTGGTCATTTAGCCACTGTTAAAAAATCTTGAAATTGTGCCGTCGAGCTGAAAATGTAAATTTACTCGTTCCGCAAGTGGAATTTCTTTAATTTCGTCCGATAATTGGTTATTTGAATATTCCTAAAAAATTTGACCGTTCATGTTTTCATCAAAAAACTATGGTCCTATTTTTCTGTCTTTTACTATACCACACCAAACGTTAACTTTTTCGGAATATTGACTTATACAATTCATGACCCAGTCCGGGTTTTCAGATACCGAGCATTTTGCGATGGTACTCACACCATTGGTGCTGAAAGAAGCTTTATCACTTAGCATTGTGTTTCAAAAAATTTTTTGTATTCAGGTACTCGCCCTGTTTGGTAACTGAACCAGTTTCTTCAAATGGTTTGTTGATTTTGCTAACGGTGCTTCTGTCAATGGGAAGTCGATTTGGATGTCTGTGATTAAATGTCCCAAGAAATTGTTACAATTTCTATGATAATTGCAGAGCCATTATCAAATGCAGGTAACTAACAACTATTATTTTATTTCTGATTATTTGTCAAAATCACAGCCTACTATTGATTTAGTACAATACCTATACCTAATGTATTTATTTGTTCAGCTTTCCTCAAATTATTGATACCTTCTTTAAAAGTTCGTTTTAGTTGAGTTTTGCAGAAATTGAAGGGAACCATTTTTGTCCTGCTTTCTGTTTTATTATTGAATAAATAATTTTCATACTTTGAAACTTGTTTCTGTTCATTTCGTTTTTATCGGCTATGGAAGATTGTACTACTGCATGACTTGAAAATGAATTTCTAATTTTCCGTTATTTTCGAATACACTTATAACCTACACTTAAATAAATGATTTCAAGGAAATACAATTTACGAATCCAGTGGCGTAGTCAGATTTCTATTACAAAATCGCTTCCACCACAAATCGCTCACATTACTATAATTTGAGGAGTTATAACTGTAGAACGGAATGAACTATTGACTTCGGATTTCCACTGTACAAGTTCACTGGTATTCTTCTCTGTATCGGTGGTGTTGCCAGATTTCAAATATGTCTGTAATCTAAATAAAAATTATAATCAAATACGTTGTTTCCAAAACTGAAGTTGTTGTAACTTCGTTGTTAACCAATATTTTTTTATGAAATTCCGATGGTTTTTGTTTATAACGACTACAAATCCAGTGGTGTAGTCAAATTCGAAAACAAAATTTGCCTAATAAACTTTTGTCTTTTTTGACAAAGGAAAAAAACCATAGAGTGCCTTGGAAATGAAACTTAAGTTATGAAAATTTTTGTCAAGGTACAGTTTTTTATGCTCAATATCAAAAATATTTTTTTTGAGATTGATTGAAAAATGCGTAATTCTACAGGGGTGGTTCCATTTTAAATGGGTCACACTGTATATAATTCGAATGAGAAGAATTCAGACCGCCCTGAAAGAATCAAAAATACCCAAAATGAGTAGCCACTACTATTCATGAATATGAATCAATATTGAACGTTCAGATTTGAGTCTGATAAACAATCGGACAGACACCTCGGTGAGATAATCAGTGTCGTTTTCACCAGCATTACAGACATCAGGGACATACATAAATTTTTGTATCTGCAAGTTTCCTCTACTGTATAATAATGGAAAACATAGTCAAAATCACAAATTATAATGGTATCCTCACCACTTTCCATGTCAATCAGCATGCGAAGCCAAGAAAATTATCATCAAACAATCTTTATTACTTCAACTAATCAAAAACTCCATTCTCATAACTCGAACAAATGTACACAGACACGCGAGCGCGACGGCAAACTTTCGAAAGTAATCGGCGTCGCGGCGCTGGAACAGGAGCGTCTAACCACGGTGACGGTACGCAACGAATTGTGGATAGATTCTAAGAGGAGGGAGTTTCAGTTCGCAGGAGCTGGAGCGGTCGGCTAAAACAGGTGGCTATCGGAACCCGAGGAATAAAAAAGATATCTAATAAAATGAACGTTGTTATTCGTCCAGACCTTTGGTATTTTAGAGTAACAATTAATAAGGGATCGAAAAACAAAACTAGTTTGTACGCAAATGCACGAAATAGAAGTTAATAGTTCATCGTATCAGCTGGGGACTTGAAAACACGATACCCTTACTTTTTCAATAGATTTAATAGAAATATCACCTACTCAGGACATCTCGACTCAAAAAAATCACAATGGTCTTCAAAACCCAATATCAGCTTCAATCATCAAGAACACAATATATATATATATATATATATATACATATATATATATATATATATATATATATATATATATATATATATATATATATATATATATATATATATAGCTATGAATAATTATTGACTGTGAATTATCAAGGGAAATTATTTTTATTTGGGAAGCAGTCAGGTATGTTAGATTCAATGGATATTCTTCGTTTTTTTAGTCGAGCTTTCGATAATGTTTATTATCTTTATCAAGACTTTTCTACAATATGTGTGATCAATATTAGAATAATATTATTAACAAATATATTCACTAATATGAAAATATTAGAAATTAGTTACAATAGTGGCATCAAAAGTTTCTTTCATGAGGAAAAATTGTTAGACAGTGTCAATTGACTTTTTACAAAATATCAAAATATATATACAGATGGAAATTTTTATTGAAGAAGATTATTATTTGAATGCAGTTCATTTTGTTTGTGAAAAATATAAGTGTAAAAAGAGCTCAGATCATCAATATCTGTTCGTTTATTAATGATGTTATTTTTATTTTTGTTGATATGTACCATTTCTGAAAAAAGTCTTTTATATAAGACACTTTCGAACTCCAAAATTTCGGAATTATTGTGATCGATACGATGATCCTCGTCAATAGAATGAATGGATAGCGCACAAGATCTTATAAACCTCCTACAATCACTATTGTGGCCTGTGATTCTATCTTTGAATAATTGTTTTGTTTGACCAATGTAAACTTTATCACAATCAATATATGTTATTTTATAAACAATATTAGATTGAAATTCCTTTAGAATTGGTGTTTCCGATTTAGTATGGAGATTGGAAATTTTTTTATATTCTTTTTGCTATTTTTATATTGAAGTCATCAATAACAAAAATATAAAAATAGCAAAAACGAATATAAAAACAATTTCCAATCTCCATACTGGATTCAAAACACCAATTGTAAAGGAATTCCAATCAAATATTGTTTTAAAAATACCATGTATTGATTGTGATAAAGTTTACATGGGTCAAACAAAATAATCATTCAAAGATAGAATCACAGGCCACAAAAGTTATTGTGGGAGGTTTATAAGATCTTGTGCGCCATCCATTCATTCTATTGACGAGGATCATCATATCGATTACAATAATTCCGAAATTTTAGATTTAAAAGTGTCTTATCTAAACGACTTTTTTAAGAAATGGTACATATCAACAAAAATAAAAACAACATCATTAATAAACGAACAGATATTGATGATCTGAGCTCTATTTACACTCATATTTTTCACAAACAAAATGAACTGCATTCAAATAATAATCTTCATCAATAAAAATTTCCATCTGTATATATATTTTGATATTTAGTAAAAAGTCAATTGACACTGTATAACAATTTTTCCTTCATGAAAGAAACTTCTTATGCCACTCTTTGTAACTAATTTTCAATATTTTCATGTTAGTAGGTATATTTGTTAATAATAATATTATTCTGATATCAATCGCACATATTGTAGAGAAGTCTTGATAAAGAAAATAAACATTATCGAAAGCTCGACTGAGAAAACGAAGAATATTCATTGAATCTAACATACCTGACTGCTTCCCAAATAGAAATAATTCCCTTATATATATATATATATATATATATATATTATATATATATATATATATATATATATATGTAAATATATATATATATATATATGTGTATATATATAACTATATTGGAATCATACATTATTTTATTTCAGTTCTTGGGTTTTAGATTCTCGTTATAACTTATTGAAGTAAAACTTCTTTGGGCGTTATGAGAGTGAAATGTCAAGGTCAAATTTGGGTGAAACTTTATCAAGCAAAACGTTTCTAACGCAAAAATGGCCGACAATAGGTACTTGCCAGAGAGAGAAAAAAATTTAACAATGCTCTATAAGATGCTGGTAAGATGCCTAAATACCATGGTGTATTCACTGATTCGATTTTGTTTAGAATTTTTGGTGGACAACAAATGAACGCGTTAAATTCTGCTTAGAACTTCAGTAGTAGATGGCGGGTTAAGAAATGTTTGTGTCACGCCAAATGTGAAACTTATACCTATAGAATTTTTTTTCTGTCAACATTACTGCATATTTTTATGCAAAACATTGTGAATCGATCGTTTACAAAGATTATAGTTCTACGAACAAGATCCCGCTCAGAACAGTTGGCGCGAAAATGAGATGAAATCCTTGAAATGTACTACAATGTTTCTTTTCGAATGGCCTTTTTGGGATCAGGGAAACTTCCACGAAGGGAGGAGAAAAGGTAGGATAGTGGACTGATGTCTCTAGATGATGAATTAACTTGAAAATTGAGGGAATTGGAAAATGTCCCCGATGACATTGTTCCATTGAACTTCCAGTTACAAACTATTAGCAAGCCATTCACTGCCCATCTCTTGCGGACTATTACCTCTCTAACAATCTTCTGACCTGAACAAAATCAAAGAGTTCATTGTAGATATCATGAAATCTGTTGATGAAGTTGAGAGATCGATTAATCCTGGTCTGCGACAGTCTAGGCTGCTTCCAGCTATCTTAGAATGACTTCTCCGGAAAAGGTGAGCCCTACTAATAAAGGTGAGGAGAGAAAACAATAATCTAAAACACCCCGCATGAGAAAATCGGAGGAAGGCGATCTAAACCAAGCAGTTGTTCGGGAGAACAAGGCTCACTCCCAAAATCGCTAAGGCTAATGACTATTTTTAGGATAATTATCACTTTTTAATAAACACATGAATTTCACAAGTGAGCGTGGACTTTTCCCATTCTATGAAGATATCTCGATTTTGGCTAGTGGATTCCGAACCGTCACAGATGATCCCATAGAAATATAAATATTCACTGTATTTAGAATTTTCCAATGCATTCAGTCGGAATATCGTCATCTCATGTGAAAAATTTTGTACACAATATATATAATATAAAAAATATATATACAATACATTACAATCACACGTTGAAAAAAATTATTCCAATGGGCAAAGGTAGTTCAGAGAATATACAAATTAATTTATACATATACGAGTCATTTTACTATGAAGGTAATTTGAGTTCTTGCGATAAGATTCGTGTTGTCTGCCAAAATAGTGAACACCTCTCAATTTGCCCAAAAGCTGAGGGGTTCTTTCACTCAGATAGGATTCGAACCAGTAGAGATGGAGCTTACGTAACAGTTGAGAGCTTTAGATATGTTGTGAAACACTGCAGCGGTCATTTCCTCCAGACTAGAATATAGATTTATCAGAAAGCGAAAGAGATTGCATCTGCCGTACTTTTATTGGTTTGAAAGCTGCATTGAGTATTTGTATGTAATTTACATCTCGTCATAAAAGCATTATCCGCTCCATCATAATATTTTTATCATGAGCAAACGTCGTTTGTAATTGTAGATCCATCATGTATGTCGAATTTCTCAAAATATTTTCCTTGTTGAAATAACTAGCACATAGATATTCATCTATTCCGATATCATCACTTATTGAAAGGATTTTCTCAACTTATATTCCAAAATGAATGTGTACAATAATGATAAACAATGGGATACACATACTGATTGTCAATGAGATAATATCGAATGCAGTGATCACCATAAAAGTATATATAACATGTAAATGTTTCAATCGAAGGAATCTTGGAATACATTGTTTGACTGATTATGACAATATAGTCTCATAATATATTTAATTCTACCCAAAAACATAATTCTTTTATTGATCTTGCAAATACAAAAATACCCAAGGCGTTTCCTTATTCTACATTCTATTTATCATTCATTTCGAGAAGCATAAAAACCATGAGATTGGATTTTTCATTTAAATCAAGTTTTTCTGATCATTCGCTGTTTCCGGAATGAAGAAGGAAGAATTGGCTACTCTCAAAATAGTGTCACACAAGACAACAACAAAAAAGTAATTTTTTCACCTGATAATACTGTGAATTGAACAGAGGAGGATTATCCAACACTTCACATAATCTTGAGGGAAATTTTGGTATTCCTTTTATTCATCAATCTGTCTAGAATTATTTTAAAAAAGAAGTTTTTGTGGAGTTGTTTGTAGTAGTTCATTCATGTTATTTGCTAAAAATTATACAAAACATGTAACTTCTTTCCTGAGACATGTCTGAATATTCCGAACAGAGGAAATAATAAATAATATAATATTCAACTTCTGAAGCAAAGCGGGATTGTCCAAATTAATTGTTGATATGGCTCCGTCGAGTTGAGTCTTGCCGCTTGGTGTCACCTACGTTTTTTTGCCCCATGAACACGAATTCGAAGTCAAAACGCGTCGTTCTCAAATACTCTCGGAGGTTCAAAGATCAAGAAAAGCCCCTTTTTTTCGCAATAAGAAACGTTCAAAACACATTTTAATTATAATTTATGGAATTTGTTAGGCCTTTTCCACTATTCCACATTTTGAACAAGCACCGACTTTGAATTTGTGTTCAGAGAGAAAAACATGAGCACCAAATCGGTGGAGCCGTATCAATAGGAAATTAACCATACAAAATTGGTATGCACTACTATTGTTCCTAATTAGAATTATTTCGGAACACTTCTCGGAAATTCTATAACACTGACATAAGTAGATGAGATAGTTTGTTCTAAAATATGTTACATCGATCGATCAACCTCAAAATATTTCACAATGAATTGACATAACCCTAAAGGCGACAAAAGCACAATTACAGAACGTATCAGAGACAAATCACAAAAACACCCAGTTTACTGAATTATGACACGAAACGACGTCGGCGCCATCTGAAACTCTAGATAACCCCTTTTATCAAGTGGGCTGGTGTCCCCAAGTTTGTCCCAATATTTTTCAGGTATAAGTGAATACACCATGGTATTTTGGCATCTTAGATGCTGGGTTGATTCGGCAAAAATAAAAATAAAGAAAACGGTTATAGAACCAACAAACATCTACGGCCACAAAAAAGAAGATAAAAGATCAATTTCTGACATTGCTAGCCACTTTATCTAACTCTATAATGAATCCCGCTTATCGTAGAAGCTCTAAAGTGGACATTTCGAACAGTTCAGACAAGAAATCCGGTTAAAATATGAAGTTTTCAAATACGTTAAAAAAATTAAAAATGTCATGTCAGAAGATGACTTGCAGCAGGATCCGAAAATTAGTCCAGGAGATGATCCATCTCTGAGTGCTTCTCTATGGAGGAGCAGATAAAATCCAAAATAATAAAGGGAATACCAAAAATATTAATACCAATAAACAAACTGTAGTTATTTAAAATGACATAATTGAACCAATTTACCACCGACGGAACTAAAAGCGTTCCGAAATTGACAAGTTTTGATATCGAAAATATTTTCATTGAACATTTTTACTTTTAAATACTTGTGCCTAAAAGAGTGTCAATTCGAAATTCTAATGAATATCAACATTTTTAATTATCGAAACGCTTTCACAAAGAGTTATAGTTAGTTTTCCTATACATAATGATGTTTTTAATAAATCCTGATTGCCACTGATGCTAAATAAATTTATTTAATATATATATATATATATATATATATATATATATATATATTTAAATATGAGGTTAAAAGATCCCACACCAGATTTAAAGAAATAAATTTGTCTACAGCATACCATTAAAATGTGATTTAAATATATTTACAAGTTAATTTGAACTATAATAATCGTATAATCTCTCACAGAAGTGATATAAGACTTAACAAGAAATCATGTGCAGTAGCTCAACATGCTATTGAAACAGGCCATAAAATATCATTCGAGGAAGCACAAGTTTTACATTCAGAAAAAAATATCTCAAAAAGATTAATTCTTGAAATGATTGAAATTAATAAATCCAATCAAAATATGAACAAAAAAACAGATATCGAAAATCTTAGCAGAATCTACAGTTATCTTTTACAAATGGATTAAAACTGATGATTCTCAAAGAATATAATAAAAAAATTAACACACCCACTACATATTTTATATTTTTTTGACGATTAATCATAGGTTGTCACTTCAAATCCTTCAATGTCACTCGAAACGTCAAAGATATAACACCATTCCGACAAATATTTACATATTTTACGTTTTTTTTTAAGTTAATGTTCATTAATCAACTACTCAGATTACTGTAAGTACTTCCTTCATTTTAAGTATTTTTTTTCTCAATAATGTAATTTACATATTTTAGGACCCTGAAGAAGTTTCAAAATTGAAACGAAAGCTCGGTCCAACGTATTAAAGAGTTTTTCATAGTTCAACACTTGTGCTGACTGAAGATCCTCGTTATTCACCACTGTTCATACATATATATATATATATATATATATATATATATATATATATATATATATATATATTATATATATAGCATCATAGTGACGGAAACTGATACTGCAACTGACATTTAATATTTGCATGATTGTGGTCACGTAATTCCCATCTATGGTAGCTACTCCACAGTTATATAACTTGAGAGTGTCAATTGAGGAATCCCCTTGGAGGTTTTCGAACTTAAAAGAGGAAAATAACCATTGCGGTAACATGCTGTATCACTTAAATATCACTTGGAAGTCACAATCACTTTCAATAGAGAATGATAGTTTCGGTAACGTTTCAGTAACTTCCATCAAACCTTCAATATGTCAAGCACCTGATTGTGATATGTGATGATGATTGTCACGTTCTTGCTATCTCCATAAGTGATTACCACAATTCGCATTTAATGAAAATCACTACAAAGTTACAATTACCTTTGAAATCCACCATGAAGTGACCGTGGACTGGTCCGCGCGATGACGAAAGGTAACCTATTTTTCTCAAATTATTTTGGAGCTGCATTAATCAACCACACTTACTATATGTTCTTTTTCGATAATTAATGGACATGTACCCGCAATTTCAAAGTTAAAACGTCGAAGTGGTAGGTTATAATAGCCGCGACGTGTTCGCCACTTTCCAGGGTATGAGACCTATTGTAATTTTTAGGTTATAACTTTGAAGTGGTGAGTCATGGTACTGCGACATTGGCGTCACTTTCTGGTGGTGGATAATTTAATAAGTTAGTTATACTGGCCACTTTATGATGGAAGGAACTTTAGAGTGGTATATTCTTAATTTCTGCCACTTTGAAGTTATATTCTCTCAAAGGCGCCATATGAACTGGAATATGCTGGGTCGCCATTAGTAGAGAAAGGAACGAAACGTTAAATAAAGATTCATTCGCCGTCAGTCCTACATCAAACGTAGTAAATTATTCCGAAAGTATTTGTTTCAAGAAACCA
This sequence comes from Gonioctena quinquepunctata, assembly GCA_018342105.1. Classification (NCBI taxonomy): domain Eukaryota; kingdom Metazoa; phylum Arthropoda; class Insecta; order Coleoptera; family Chrysomelidae; genus Gonioctena; species Gonioctena quinquepunctata. The sequence continues at coordinate 51,903 of JAFIRS010004058.1, forward strand.
AGATTGATAAAAAAAATTCGAGGGATTTAAGTACATAATTTCATAGGCGCGTTATTTCCAAAATTATAATGTTTCACTTAAATAAAGAGTATTCAGATGGATGGCGCGTGCCCACAATCGAGTATTAACACCCATATTTCCCAATAAACTCAATCGTTTTTCCCGATCAGTAGTATCAAAATTCAATATACTTACTTACGTGTTGGTATGTTATACCTACTAATAGTCGATCGAGTGTTATATATAGATGAATTAGGCAAAATGGAAGAATGAGGAACATTTATTATAAAATAATGTTGCAGGACAGAGATCACGCTACATGTCAATTACACAATCACAGTCAGTTATTTAACATATCTAGTGTCGGCCACTACATATCCACGTTTTTGCCAGGTGAACACAACGTGTTTGGAATGTGGCTGGCTATCCGAGATTCAGGAACGTAGATCGGATCCTCATTTTGGTATCTGCCGCGTGATATAACCGTATACAGTGCGCGGCTAAATTAGAACAAATTCGATATTGTAAAAAATCCTGGAAGAGGTCGATTTTTAACCGACGAAACCAAAACGGAGGAGGTTCTCCAGTAGACGTGTATATTTCAGCTCGATTCCGATGATTCTTTCTTCATTGGATAGGGTGCACTTCGAAGTTGGTCCCATTTGAATTTGAACGAAAAATCCATCCCTAAGGGTAACAAAATGAAGGATATTGATCGTTCACCCTCTGAATTTTGGTCCGTTAACCGATTCTATCAGGCATAACTTTGTTGTAGGTTTTCCGATTTGGATTATTTCTTTTTATTAGATATGATATACCTCATAGTTGATCATATTCCAATTATGAATGAAATAATTCATCCCTATGGGTAGTAAAATAGGGGATGATTGATTTTTCACTTGTGAACATTAGCACACATATGTAGTTGACATTGACAGATCCTGCTGCATCCGTCACAATAATTACATTCTATGAAAAGATGGAATTATATACAAAGTGATGAAATCAACTAACCAGAACTTTCAAAAATAATTCATATTATATAACAATAAATAGTTGAAGTAGATAATCATATTATTGACCAGTTAATAGTTGAAGTAAGCTGGGTAAGCAAATATTTTGGAAGTAATGAAAAATTGAGTAGGTAGTAATTAGTAGATGTCAACCACAGAAAATTGAAAAATAAAAACGTCTAGACAAAAAATTAAACCGCCGAAAAAATCAACTGAGAAGCAGAAAATAAAATAAACCTTTTTAGTCTTAATGATGATTGAGCTCCTAAACTAGTGTGAGTAACTAATTTTGAGTCGACGCCAAACAAACTAGCAATTGAATTAGGTAAAGCGTAAAATGTTAGAAGCGAGATGCATAGCGGCGTTTCAATCACTTCTCCAAAGTAATATAATGATCTCCGATAATTGTTTGTTTGGCGCCGAATCAAAATTAGTTACTCACATTAGTTTAGGAGCTCAATTATCATTGAGACTAGAATTCATTTTATATTTTGCTTTCCAGTTGATTTTTTCGTAAGTTAAATTTTTTGTTCGAAAGTTTTTATTGTTTTTAAATGCCGATTTTGGAATGTATATCCTGAAGAAGTTATATCACTGGTTTTGACGTGGTGACGTAATCGGTCATTAAAAAAAATGAAATAGATGTCTTGTGATACTCCATCTGAAAGGTCTTTCAATACAGCATTCAATGATAATTATTAATTTGATTTGTTTGTACAGAGCGAACAAAAATTATTATTTTATTTAAATGTTGTATTTTGTTGGATATAAAGTTATTCTCTTACCGAAATGAAATGATAATTATGGTTCATCCTGTACAAACAAATCAAATTATTTATTATCATTGAATGCAGTATTGGAAGACCTTCCAGATGTAGTATCACAAGACATATATTTCAATTTAAAAAAAAAATTACCGATTACGTTACCACGTCAATACCAGTGACATAACATCTTCAGAATATACATTCAAAATCGGTATTTCAAAACAAAAATCGACTTCCTTCAGGATTTTTGTCAAAAGTACATTGCTTGCGAAATTTGTTCCATAATTTAGCGGCGCACTGTATATTACGAGATGAGGGTTGTGGTCAAACACCTCAAAGTTTTGCAGAATCGTTTCCGATACGTTCCGTCCACTAAAAATCCTACCTGGGTATTGCAGCTTTTTATAGTTCCTCACCCCCCCTGACAACTTTGGAACGGCTCGACGTAGAACAATGGAACAGAAATAGTTTTAAATTATATTACCGATACTACTTTCAGAAACGAAAGACATTGTGATTGCTCGAACAACTTGAACATTTTGAATAGCATGGTTGAAAAGATGATTCAATTCTCTTTTCAACCATCTTTTTTTTCAATTTAGTTTTTACATTTTTTCACAATATGCATTTGAACTGATGGCAGTCTGAATGGAGATCTATATCTCAATATGTAAGAAACTACGATGGAACCTTCGATTGTGGACCAGCTGGAAAGTCAAATTGATCCAGACGGCAACCAAGCATCAAATGAAGATCAGCTTCATTACAAACAAGACAGCGCTCCACTGCACTATCACAATTGTTGGATGACCATTATAAGCAAGAATTGGATTGTAAGGAGAGGACCTATCAAGTGGCCTCCAAGATCTCCAGATTTGACCCTCTTAGATTTTTGCCTATAGATCATCTGAAATCTTCAGGTTATGAAACTGAACTTTTTACCTGAGTTCTTTTTGTATTTTCTACAATAACACCCCACACTCCCAATACTGGATACCACTGAGAATGATATTCAAAGAGCTTTCAAATAATGCATCACAAATGGGCCATTTCAACTCATTAAGTGGGGGTGGAGGAAGTGAGAGAATCGAGGTTTGCTCAAATGCTCTTTTGGTTTCCCTGATCTTGCTTTGAAATGGGTTTTGATATTTTTTTTCATTTGCTAGATATTCCCAGTGGCAACTTTTGAATTTCCGAAGAAATAAATTTGTATGTCGTGCAAGATAATGTATTAAAAAAGTCATAGCAGAGCTCTTTCGTCTGTTAAGTCATCATCAGTGCTACCTGAAAGTAAGTACTCATTGAAGATTTGAAAAATTTGATTTTAAATTGAAAATTATGAAATGAAAAAATGAGGTTACTTACTCGCCAAGTTAACGGGAAACCAGAAAAAGTATCTCTACTGGATAAAACATCATATAGGTTCATAGTACAAAAATGTTGAAATTCATCCTGGTCCAGGGTATGGTATGGTATTGCAAAATTATTGTAAATCGATATCTCAGGCCAATATTCATTGATGAAGGGAATTTGAAGCTTGACAATATGGGACAAGTGCGAAAGATGATCGACATGACGAGTGAATTTTATGACGTGGAATCACAGAACTAGAAATCAGAAATAATCATAAAATAAGCCATCATGTCAACTGGGACACATATCTGATAATGAACAGTCTAATGAGAACCTGACAAATTTGAAAACTACAGAAAAATTATTCACGCAGTTGAGAGATGAGATACCAGCTAAATCAGATTCATGTGTAATATATATTCCCTGTGAATGTGAGAAATGTTATATAGGGTAAACTGAACAATACCTAAAAACCAGAATATATCAACACAAATATGACTGCTATAAAAAGAATAGAAATAAAAAAGAAAAAATAGCACTTGCTGCACATCATGTTGAATCGTCGTGCAATTTTTATTTCGATTCAGTAAAAATTTTGGAAAAAGAGATGACTTATTCAAAGATATTGTTGGGAGAAATTATTGAAATCAATATCCATGATAATTGCGTAAACCAAATAAGTGTTACAAAACCTGACAAAATTATACACCCATATTCTAGAAAGGTTTAAAAGAGAAATAGATTTCTGAATAAGGATACACAAAAGATTTGTTTTGTTTTTTCGTGTCTTTATCTATGTAGGGCTGGAATATTTCAGGTGGGATGATTAGTTGCATATTGACCGTACCCGATTGTGTGTCGTTTCATTTTAACGTGTCTGTATTTGTTTATATACAATTTTAAAAAATTTAATGTGTAATTTGTGCCAATGTGTTTTTATCGGCCAGAGTTTGTATTGACTACAGTTGAATCCATGAGCAGGAAAAACTTAGTTTTGAAGGTGGGTCATATATATGTTTTTGTTTCAATCTATACGTGAATATTGTCATTTCAGCTTTGAAAAAGGAATAAATTAATTCCGAAACGTCAGCGATAAAAAAATAGTTTCACTGCCTGGTCCTAATTCCCGCTAAATCCAACTATACACTAACAAATGTAGGTTCTCATTAGACTATTCATTATCAGATCTATGTCCCTGTTAAAATGGTGACTTATTTCAGGGTTATTTCTGATTTCTAATTCTGGATTCCATGTCCTAAAATTCACTTGTAATGTCAATCATCTTTTACTTTTGACACATATTGACAAGCTTCAAATTCACTTCATCAATGAATATTGAAGAATCGATTTCCAATAATTTTGCAATCCCCTATAATCCTGAACCAGGATGAATTCTGACATGTTTGTACTATGAACCTATATAATTTTGAATGCAGCAGAGATACTTTTTACGGTTCCCTGTTAACTTGACTAGTACTTTTTTATTTCATAATTCTCAATTTGAAATAAAATATTTTTTATTTACCGTTTTCAATGGATACTTACTTTCAGGTAGAACTGCTGATGACTTAACGGTCGAAAGCGCTGTGCTATGATTTTTAAATGAATTATTCTGCACGAAATACAAATTTATTTCTTGGAATATATCGATACGTGCACCTTTCACTTTCGAATATAACACACCGTATATTCCCTCTATGAAGATCAATATATCATCCCCAACAGCACACCTATACAAGACAAATTAACTCCTAGTGGACTTCGACAGCGGTTTATGGTGAATTATCGATATGGAAGAAGATCTCGGGAAAGTTTTCGAGCGCCTGGAATATTAGACCACATTTCTCGAGTTTGCGGTATCGAGTATGGCGAATCATCGAATTGAAATAAACTTTATGTCGAGATGTTAATCTATGGTCAGAAAAATTGGAATTCAATTCATCATAATTATGAAAACATTTTGGGGATTTCACATTCGAATTATTGTAAATATAATCACAGAAATGAAAAGTAAATATGGGGTGAGGTAGCAGATATGCAAACAAGGGAAATAATGAATTTTGAGTGAGATGAGGAGAGGAAGAGGTAAGGAAAACAGAATGATGTTGATTCAAAAGTTCGTAGCAGATGAAATTTGATATAAAGTGGATCTTATTTGAAAATGAATGTAAAAACGACTATATTTGTTCCAATATTTTTTTTAGGAAATACCCATATTTTTGTAGTTTTGATTTCAAAAAATGGAAAAAGTGTAGCATACAAACGTTGACCACCAAGAAAAACTACGGGCAACATCTAACGGTCATTGTTTCGAATATATCAAGTAAAAAAAAATTTTAAATATTGAACCAACTCCACCAAATGAATGTTCCGCAGTAGTGAACATATTTTTTTCAATCGAGTTATTGATACTTGGGAAGCTAGGCAGAAAACAATATTTTTATTTGAACTCTTTCCTTGAGAAAGTTACATCAGTTTTCCGAAAATTTCAATAAATCAGATAATAAACGTGATATTTTTCCGTTTTTTCCTACAAAATATCAAGAAAATTTTATTTGATTGAAAATTGTCAAGTACATACAGGGTGTCCCAAACATGATGGCCTATTAGACGTTTCTGGAGAACGGGACAGAGGATTATTTTGAAAATTTGGTTTCTTGCGAAATTGATTTTGTTCTATCAATCTAAAATATTTGCAGCACTGCGGCGTTGCCGCCTATATTGAAAAGTAGCAACAACGTTGATATTTTACATGAGACACACTGTATATTATTGCATTTTTTGCTTTTTTATTGCTTAACAATAATTTTTGTATGATACTTCCCTATACCTATCTCAAGCGGTTTTCGAGAATTTCCTTATTTTTTGTGCAAAACATAGCTTCAATGGACCTTTTTATGCACCATGAGAAAACACTGTAATTAGAAAGTATATGTGCTAATATCACTTGCGATTTTTTGTTTTTTTTTCTGATGGGTAGTTTTTCTATAATTCGGGAAAAAGTGGGATCGTGACGACACGTTCACTAAAAGTTGATTTGGCATCGTTGTATGAGTTGCGAATCATGGAATTGTGACGTAATGACATTTTTTATTTGATACTTTGATAGGTTCGTTCGTTTGCTCCACGGAATAGAATATTATCAATCGTTTGTCTCCCTTCAGCTCTTTCTTGCATATATCTGATACGAGACACGACATATGCAGAGAACTGCTGCAAATGAACAAGCTCTCCATAAATGTTTGGTATTGAAAAATTACGGAAATTATTTTCTAATTTTAATAACTATGAAAATGTCTAAAAAGTGCAATGTGCCCGGTTGTCTGAACACCAGTGAAAGTGAATCAAACTTTTGTAAAGAGGGGAAATATATGCTTTTGTGCAGAACATTTCCAGGTGAGTACATCAAGGAACGATCTTTAATTTCACTCAATGCAAGTTTGCAAAATCATCGATAAGTATTGTATTTTATATCCAGTCCTATAAACATATTGTTCTTTGGTTCCAGCTGAAAGAAGATACTATGAATTGGGAATATGCTAGAACAACGGGATCCAAATTTATGTTCAAGAAAGATGTCTGTCCACATATCAACCTGAAACGACATTGGTCTGACAATATTTCATCATAAGTACATGAACTACCAACGATGACGAAACCCAAACCAAATGGAAACATCACTCCTTCAGCTAGTAAAACTGATTTGAGTGACATAACATCCATGGGAAATATTTACTCAAGAGTTTCGAATAGTTCTTTTCCTAGCAGTAGCCAAGCTAGTACATTATCCGATTCACCAAAATAACACCACAAAAAAAATTCTGAGTATATTCCTAGTCAGTCTTCATCCGATCCTGATTGTGAAAATATCGAAGGACAGCAGCGCCAGCGCTTATCTATTGCACTTCTAGAAAAGAAGAGTAATTTTATTTGGGGCTCCCTGAAAATGTTTACCACATTGTGGAATACATTACCAAAATTGAAGAAATTTAATATATGGATGTTCTGATAAGTTTAAAAAAGATACGGGTTGGGGATGTATACTCTTGATTGGCTGATGACTTTGATTGGAGTTAATCAAGTGTTCACAAGATTTTCATAAAAGCTGTGCCTATGATGGCAAATTGTTCACAAGAGCTTATATATTAGCCTGACATATCTGAAATTGAAAGAAATTAGCCGATCCCTTTCAGAGCTCGCTATAAAAAAGTTAATTCAATGATTAATTGTCTGGAAATTGAAAAACCCTCTGATCCTGTTCGTCTGTCCATGACTTGGTCAGAATAGAAAAAAGGCAATACTGTAAAATTTTTAATATCTGCTACTCCAAATGGCACAATACAATTAAATTTTATTTCAGGAGCATACAGTAGACGAATTCTTTAACAACTTTGTCGATAAGACTCATTTCTTCTATTTTGGTTGATTGAAATTCAAAAATACTTTAAATAACTAGAATGTGCAGTATTATGTCAAAGTTTTCTAAGGTTTGTTGTCACATTCTCTTCATGAATGTCAATATCTTCAGTTTTTTTTTTCTATAGCTTCGTAACCATAGGGAAAATTTTTACCATAGAAAATGTAAGCCTGTATTTGTGAAAAATAGATGAGTTAACGTCTTTACCTTTGAATTAGTATCCCTCAACAAAGAATTGGTGTGAAATAAGTAAATAATTTTGCAAAAAATTTACGAAATTTGTATGAACATATTTCAAGTCTATCCATTGTAAATTATTAATTATATTTTCAGTAGTTCAAACTTAATAAATATTTGACTCATCACATGAAGGAAACACTAACAGGTACCGAATATGGATTTATTTATATTATAATACAAACAGACAAAGCCTACATATATATTCACAGTATAATGCATTTATGATTGATTATATCTAAACAATCACAGAAAAAATTATTCGGCGAATACCCCAATGGATGAAGGTAAGTTCAACAGAAGCTTAAATCCCCACTTCATTTTGAAGAATTCATCCATTGCTTGATCCATTCTGTGTAAACTGTACAGATGCTAGATGAACATGAAACAAAAAAAGAATATGAAAGTAGTTCATGTCAGGTGGAGTTCTAATTAATTAGTACAAAAAATCAAGTCTGCTCCACAGTAAGAAGCATTTATTTCTAGGAAAGAAAATAGCAATGCATTTCGGCAAAGTATTTTGCCATCTTCAGGCTCTCTAAAATATACATAGAAAAGATACAAGGGTGAACATTGTAAAAATTGGAAGAAGACTTAGCACAAAAATAAACAACATCACCGACTTACACAAACATTGAATTTAAAATGTCAACCCATTAATTCAGTCGATAACCTATGTTATATTAATCAGTTGACATTTTTTTTTCAATGTTTGTGTAAATCAGTGATGTTATGTTTATTCTTGTGGTAATTCTTCTATCAACTTTTACAATGGTCACTCTTGTATCTTTTTTATGTATATTTTAGAGAGTCTGAAGATGGCAAAATACTTTGCCGAAATGAATTGCTAATTTCTTCCCTAGATATAAATGCTTTTTACTGTGGAGCAGACTTCAATTTTTCTACTAATGAAAAAAAAGCTTGATAGTTTTTTCAAAGGATAAACAATAACTTTTTTAATGAAAAATCAAAGTGGTTTCAAATATAAATTAGAAAAAAAAAGCATTTTCACTTTATATTTCTTATGAAATAACCAGAGGTTGTGAAGTATCCCATGTTCAATTTTGATATAAAGTATCATTTAACCAATATATTAGGAGTAATTTTGACAAACTTGAAATAACTAAATAAAATAATCCTCACCTTCATTGGCAAATGCTCCACTGGATCAATCAAAGGAGCTTGCACTCTCGGGGATTACACAGTTCTTTGGTATATTCTGTATTCTGTGCATGTGCTGAAACATGAAAACAAAATCAAATATTAATATATATATTTATATATAATGCCTGTGGCTTCCCGTTTCCCATTATCTCGTTTGGGTGCCATAATTGATTTTACAGCAAAAGTAATTTTCAAGTTAGGTTACACACGAATTCTTCATTTGTAATAGAGAGCCAAAACACCAATGTTCATGACCGTAATTCAAAAACTAACCGAAACCCCATAAAAAAATGTACCCCTCATTTGACCCCTTTAGGGGGTGAATTCCAAAAAGAAAAGCTCAAATACCAGTTTTCAATATACACATACCTTCAGAGGCCGAACAGTCTAAACACGGACATTCTAGGACATTGCTTCTTCGTCTATTTGCACCAAACAATTATTAAAAAAATTGTGGATTTTATGTTCCGGTGTGAGCTTTGCTTTCACATTGCAGACGTTTTCTTGGCGTTTCAACTGTATGTAGCCAACAGCATTATCACCACTGGAGTCACTGGTAGATCTGTAAAAAGATAACATGTGTTGATTTACTTTTTTGATGCGAATAAGTCAGTTGAAAATGATCTCGATATTTATTTTTGCTATATACCTAACACAAATTGCTTACCGTTTTCACAGAGCCGTGAAGAATTTTCTGATAGTTCGTCTTTAACTTCTCTGCGGAAAGCGCCACTTCTTTTGAGTTTTTTCCACCTGCTTATTTGTGTTATTGACGCCATTTTACATGTACATACACTTGAGAAGTCAGAAAGAGACTGAACTAATATGGTGTATCCAAATGAAAAACTACTGTAATAGTTCAATTTTATGAAAGTACTTTTCAATATCATTTTGTGTTCAATAACAGTTTAATGTTCTATCACTGCTTTGTTAGACCATTCAGGAGAATATTATTCGTACTGTTATAGAATAGTTATTTATCCGTTTTTGTCGGGAGCTTTCTGAATTGAAAGAGTATCACAGAAAACACCATTACAACAATTTTGTGATCTTTTGATGAATTTTTATAAACCATTTATAAAACTATCTGCGAAAGATCAGAACAGTACCTGATAATATCACTACAACGCTACTAGAAACCACTTTGGTCCTCTATGCTAAAATGTCGTATAACATAAATTATGTAAACGTTTAAGAAACTGTTTCAAGTTCATCCTTTAAGATATTTTATAATTTCACTCTAAGAAAGTTCTCAACAATGATCTTAACAACAATTTGGTTTCAAAGAACAAAATAATCATGTTCGCAATGTTAATTCAACAGATTGGCTTTTCGACAGTCGCAATATAATGCCAATGAAACTGAATTGTTCTGTTACCTGAAAATTACAAAGCCAATTTGTTAGTTGGGTATGTCTAACGGAATTTTTTCTCCATTATACAGGGTCGTTCAAAATTTGTGATTTTTTCGATAGATACAAAAATGGTGAAAGGTGCATATTTTCAAATGGAATACCCTGTATATTATCGAATGTCCTGAAAAACAATTGAATTGAATGATGTATGGTGTTCCTATTACCTAAATAGTCTGGTTTCCGAAATAAAAGCAAGTTTCTATGAAAATCGAATTATTTTGCTATATTTTGTATTAGGTGTCATGGAATACGTCATTATGAAAATTCGACAATCAGTGATTCAATAATAAAATGTTTGCAGGTACATTACCAAAAATTTGATCAGAAAAGAATCAAAATGGAAGGCAATAACTATTCAAACGAAGTTTTGATGAAATTATTCATCTTCATGGTCAATATGTGATCAAATTATAGTGGGAAAATGGAGAAGGTTCTGTAGTGTATTGAAGAGTATGAACGATAAGATGACGGACTGATTGTACGAAGAATGATTAATATACAGGGTTTGGCTTATTGGACGTTTCTGGAGATCTGAGATATAAGAAATACTGTATTCTACGATAAGAGACTGCAATCTAGCTCTTGAAAATATTTTGCAGGTTGCAGTGTTGCCACATGTACTTGTAACTTATATCAACTTTCGAATTTCAAATGGAACACTCAGTATTTCATTCTGTTTTTGGATTCTAATGACAAATACAAATAACTTTTACTGAACATGTCGTATAACTATATCGTTTATTGAATATTGATTATTTTGTAATTGTTTTGCTACCAAAATGGACCAACTTGAATTAAAATGCCTCCTAATCTCCTTATCTCCTTACACACACCGGACTCAAATTCAACTTTCGTCCAGAAAATATTAGGTAATTTCAGTAACATCGAATGATTTCATACAGGGTGTCTGCAAAACTTATTCTTGTAGGTGATTAGTAAACACGGCCATTAGTCATTTTATTTAAATGGACTCCTCTATATTATGCCATATTCGGATTCTACTGAAAAATACCAAAAACTCTCACCAATCATGTTGTAGACCTATCTCTCACCGTTTCTTAAATAGTATTCGTTTAATTTTTTTCTATCAACTATCGAGTACAAATCAATATGAAATATCTTCACAGTACTCAAATTTGATAAATAGTTGATTCTTGTGGGAGAGTCTTCTGGGAATTGAATGAATCGACTATAGAAGGTGCCTGAAAAACGTCTATTGGCAATTCAGAAAAACGTCCCTAAATCTTTTTTATTCTCCCCAATCTGATGAATGTTTGTCTAGTATGTCCCATATCTATTCCTAACTGTTTGCTGGATGTTGGTATTCTGCTTTTTTTTTGACAACAGTCTTTGCCAAAACTAATATTGCATGATTCGAGAAACACAGTGAGCTGAAATTTCAATTCAGATTTGAACAAAGTATGCTAGGTTCGGTTTTCCTTCTCCATGATAGTTTTATAATTCATACAGAGTATCTGAAAAACCTGTGTCTGTTAAAAAAATCATGATTCAAGTAGTGTACCGTGTACAGAAAAATACAGGATAATATTTTAGTTTTAGTAATAATACATATTCAAATGCAGATATTTAAAAATTTTATAGAAACTTTCTTTTATTTCGGAAACTAGACTATTTAGGTATTGGAACATGATATATCATTTGGAAGGAACTTTGATTGTCATTAAGGATATTCAGTAATATACAGGTTGTTCCATTTAAAATAATATACTTTTTACCATTTTTATATCTATCGGAAAAATCACAAATTTTGGACGACACTGTATAATGCAGAACGAATTCCTCTTGACATAACTAATGCAAGAACATTGATAAACTACACCCATTTAATTTAAACATATGTTTTGCACAAAAAATAAGGAAATCAATGAATTTCTCGAAAACCGCTTGAGATAGGTATTGGAAAGGTCCATACAAAAATGATGGTGAAGCAATAGCAAAGCACATAATGCCATAATATATAGTGTGCTTCATTCAAAATATCAAAGTTGTTGCTATTTTCCAATTTGAGCGCCAACGCCACAGCGCTGAAAATATTTTAGATCGATAGAGCAGAACTAATTAGCCAAATGCCAAATTTTCATCATTATCCTGTGTCCCGTTCTCCAGAAACGTCTAATAGGCCATCGAGTTTAGGACACCCTGTATATAGGGAATATTTCAATTTATTTCGCCGTGATTTATTCTGATAATGGGAAATTTCTACACTGCGAGAAGAGCGACTCTACACCCACAGCGGCAAGACTACACAGAGTCATGGCAAAGAGTAGAGTCTGCACACTAAGAAATCTAGTTGGAAACTTCATGGAAAACGAAGAAGAAAGAGCACTGCTCTTGATAGAAACTAACTTTCCTGGAGCAAGTATGTTTCTCCAAGGAACAAGGAACCGGCCGGCTGGTCAGGTCGACAAGACTCCCATCGATATCTGGAGTCAAGCACCTGCCAGGGAAGTCAGGCGTTTAGGAAGCAGTCCAGATTTCATGGATATTGAGTTCGTTGGAAATTCCTACCTCTGATTGGAAACACTTGTGGATTTGGCAAAATTTTTGGTTGGGAGGAGTGAGCTTCTGGTCACAGAAATTGAAAGAGGAACACAATAGAATAATTCAGAAGACGCATCAGAAAAACAACTGTGAAGCCCATCCACATACGCAGTAGCAGACGGCTAAAATGATAACATCCTTTCACATCTAGTCCACAGAAGTGAGAGAAATTTGAAGGAGTACCATACCACCTCGATATCAGAAGCAGTGAAGAAAGATACAACAAATCCTTAGTCCATGGAATCAATCAGCCTCACATCGTTTGCCCTGGAAACGATGGGAAAAGCTGTGGATAATCATGTCAGAAAATAAATCTGCTTGCCACTGCACGTCGGTCAGCATGCTTATCAAGCAACCACATCCATCTGATGAGATGAATACGAGATGCACTGACAAGTGGAGAAACCTTTTTTTTTTTTGAAATAGAAGGTGCTTTTGACAATACTTCACACGAAGTCTTCGGAAGAGCAATAGACAACAAAGCGGTAGATGGCATGATATCTGGGTGGATGTCGCGATTGCTTCTCACCAGGATAGCAGTACATTCAGAGAATCCTCACGCATGTGGAGTCTAACGGTGAATGAACTCTTCTGCGGTCTGATGGACTTCGGCGTATCCTGCCAAAGATACATATTTTGTGATATAGAACAAAAAGGGCTCAACCATGCAAAGAGATGGCACCAATCAGTGGGTCTCAATATCAACCTCACCAAGACAACCTTGGTAGCCTTCATAAGGGGAGGATCTCAAGACCATTGAAATAGAAAATTTGGGCCTGGATGATGACATACTCTGGAAAAAGCATAAAGAAGAAGTAACCAATGAGGTCAACAAAAAACAAATTGTGTGCAGAAACTGGGGATATAAATCGAATCACACATTGTTATGAAGAGGGTGGTAAAAAACTGGGGAAGTAAACTGAACTCCACCCCTCTACACATCATCATAGAGAGTGAGGCAGAAAAACTACAGATATGATGATATGATAAGGGTGGGAATCATCAGGCACAAGACTACACTAACCTCCGGGGATAATCAAGGCTTAAGATGATGTGCCGAAGAAGTTCAGGGTGGTGAAATAATTTACCATTGTAGCTTTCTCTCCATCGTCCTATCTATTGGCTTTGGCTCCAAACTGTTTGATGAAGGGGCCATGGTTTCACGGAATTGGTTGATCTGGCAACCCTGTCGCGGTGATATTAGATCTATTTCTTGTCTGAGTTTTCGTTGCCTGATTTTTCTTTACTTTTTTCGGACTGCTCCATCTTTTTTCTTTGCTTCCTCTCGTACTTTTTCCTTTAGTCTTGAGATTTGATGTTCAGTTTCCTAGAACATCTGCTCCGAAAATACTCTATGTTGTTCTCGTTCCTTGTTTTGTTTTTCCAGTTTTCCTGCAACTCTTTATTTTCCCCTTTATTTTTTGTTATTTGGTCCTTTTCTCTAGTTTCTTATTTGTTGTCGTTCCTCCTCCATCAGTCAACGTTTCTCTTCCTCTTGTTTTTCTATCCGCCGTCGTTCCTACTCCTGTCGACGTTCCTCTTCCTCTTGTTTTTCTATCGGCCGTCATTCCTCCTCTTTCTGTTAACGTTCCTCTTCAATTCGTTTTTCTTGCAGCAGTCTTTCTCTGGCTCGGCGAACCTCTGATTGGCCATTATGGCCTTCATTTCGTCGTAGGGTTCATTTCTTGTATCCACCATTAATTGTTCTCGAATAGTCACTTCTGACAATAACTGTTACGAAACTAGGTCCATTTTTATTAAAAATACCCGATAATTCAATATCCGTTTATTACACTTCGAAAACACAACACAATAACACACCCCGACAATAAAATACTCAATCTCAGTTTACTACCAAAATGTACTGCGTACCTTACTGCACAAAATAGCAACTCACTTTGTACTCGCTATGACAGAATCTTCAATGAGTGACTCCCGACCTTATATATTCTCGTTCTTGGCCATCCGAATCTTCGAGCAGTTCATAGAGACGTATTTGCAATCGAAAATTTCCGACCGTTACACCATCTGGCTTATGATGAACACGCACGGCCGCACTGTACTTATTTTCGTAGCAATATTCATAACGCACCTCTGACATATGTCATTGTTAGGAACTAGCTGTGTAGTTGATATTTGTGGATTCTTTTCGAGTGCTAATAGCACATTCAAGTTATCGTTTTTGCCGATTTTGGATTTTCTGAGTTAGGTTTCACAACGATATTGTCATTTGTTCATCTGGATTGAGTTCATTGAACAGATTCTGAGAACATTCATATTTCAATAGGTTTTGATTCGCTCCGGAGCACCATAATAGACAAAACAACAAGTACATATACTCCTAAGAGAAAAAATATCAACAAGAAATTCAATTGTATAAACCTTCTACATACTAATACTAGATTGCTGGACCCATAATTTATTTGTCAGTTGATTGCCTCCATGGCTAACAATGCAAAACAGGAAATTTCTCATCAATGAAAGAATGAAATCAACAAGGAATAAAAAAATGTGTGAGTGAATTATACATATAACAAGAGTTGCGAGTGGATGTTGGCGGTCTGAGGTGTCCTGCATTTCTTGTTGAGTGGTTGTGGATGCTTGCATGAATCACATACGAGTTGATACTATTGCGGAAATGTATCAGGATATTTGAAATGATTAATGGGGGTAAAGTTAAGATTTTTAACTGCTTGAATAGTGGTTTGCAATGTTCATCATGAGTTGCCCCAGCTAGAGAACGGAGTGCTTTTTTCTGCATACGAAATTCTCTAATTGGGTGAGTAAGATTACCCCACATCAAGATTCCATATGATGAATGTGACTGGAATAGGCTGTGATAAGGAATGATTATGACTTACAAACTACACACTATTTTTATCTGACGAAGCAGGTAGAGTTGTGCATAACATACACAGATGTTAGGCAATAGATAGCCAAAGATATCGTTAATGTACACTGCGAATAGAATGGGACCAAGAATAGAGCCCTGCGGAACTCCGTGTTCTATGTACCTAACATTAGGCAATGCATTTTCTATACAGACAGTTCGCTTTCTATTGGTCAAGTAGGATTTGAGAAGGCTTGATGCCGTACCCCAAATCCCATAGAAATTTATCTTCTCTATCAGCAAATCGTGATTGACGCAATCAAAAGCGTTACTCAAGTCCCACAATGTGGATTCAAATTACTCAACGATATTGCGGACTACCTCCAGAACTGCTACAGTTGTTGAGCGATTGCTAATAAAAGCGAACTAGTGGACATTTATGATGGTTGGTTGGTTGGTTGGTTTGAGGCTGACGAGCCAGAGACAGGGTTGGCACTTAGCTTCCCTTGACACTGCGACCAGCTGGGGTCTATTGTATCACTCTGTCGTCAGTGGTTCCTCATTCAAACAGGTTTGTGCCTTTAATTAGGTTAAGAAGCCTGTTGATAAGGTTCTTCGGATTCATGCCTGTTTCCGGGCTGATCTCTCCAAAGGTTCTGTGTCGCCTACTACTTAGGGCGTCACAGTCGAAGATGATATGAGAGGCTGTTTCCTCCTCTTCATCACACAGCCTACACTCCACGGTTTCCCTGCGTACTCCCATGGTGTTTAGGTGTTTTCTTAGGCCGCAGTGTCCAGTCAACAGACCTATTATTATACGAGCCTTCGTTCTGTTCAGGTTCAGAAGGTCAGCCGTCAGGGTCCGGTTTGGATGCCCTACCATGACTTTGCTGTGTATTTGCCCGACCGTTTGTTCCCAATATTGTTGGTGTCTTCTTTTTATCCACTCGTCGATCAGGGTCCTGCATCGGTTTTTGCTAATCCCGTGTGCAGGTTCTGGCCCTGTGAATAGCGTTTCAGATGCTTGTCTAGCTAGCTGGTCCGCTTTGACGTTGCCTTCAATGCCTCTATGACCTGGCACCCACATCAAGGTGACCTTGTTGTGTTTTGCCAGCTCGATGAGGTTCTGGAGGCAGTCCCAGACCAGTTTGGACTTTATCTGTGTAGAGTTGAGTGCTTTGATAGCACATTGACAGTCAGATAGAATGTAGACATTTATGATACTGTTCCTCAGAAAAAATGTAGTTAAGCGGTGTTCAAGGATGATTTCTACGAGTTTGCCGAATTGGGAGTTATGGAGATAGTTCTATGATTATCAGGGAGTGCGTTGTCTCTATTTTTGACCAAACCAAAAAGGAAGGTTGACAACGCGTTTTTTTTAAATGTATTACAGGGAGTCCGATTCCGATGATTCTTTTTTCATTGGATAGGGTGTACTTCGAAGTTGGTTTCATTTGAATTTGAACAGAACAATCCAACCCTAAAGGTAGCAAAATGTAGGATATTGATCGTTCACCCTCTGAATTTTGGCATAACTTTGTAGTGGGTTTTCCGATTTGGATGTTTTATTGGATAGGGTAGACCTCGTAGTTGATCATATTCCAATTTGGAATGAAATCATCCACCCCTATGGGTAGAAGAATAGGGGATGATTGATTTTTCACTTGTGAACATTGGAACACATATGTAGTTGACATTGGCAGATCCTCCTACATCCGTCACAATAATCACATTCTATGAAAGGATGATATTATATACAAAGTGATGAAATCAACTGACCAGAACTTCCAAAACTGATTCATATTATATTACAATAAATAGTTAAAAGAGGATAATCATATTATTTAACAGTTGAAGGTTGAAGTAAGCTGTGTAACTAAGTATTTTGGAAGTAATCAAAAATTAATCAGGTAGTAATTAGTAGATTTCAGCCACAAAAAATTTAAAAATCAAAACTTTTTAACAAAAAATTAAACCGACGAAAAAATCAACTGAAAAGTAAAAAAATGAAATGAATCCTCTTAGTCTTAATGAGCTCCTAAACTAGTGTGAGTAACTAATTTTGAGTCGGCGCCAAACAAACTAGCAATAGGCTCTTTCATTTAGATGACAAATGACTAACTTTGTTTACCTGTCAGACCCAACGGCATTGACGGCGATTTTTTATTTTAAGGAAATAAAATATTTCCGAGTTTTCCTATGGATAGTTGACTTGAATTTACATGGGGAAGAAAACTCACCATTAGAAAATATTCATGTACATTATTTTATCTACGAATGAAAGGTTTAGAATAGGTAATAAGTACTTAACCTACAAAGAAAGTTACGAACGCCAAGGTATGCAGGTGCATTTGTCATGGAGTTGACTGTTGACATAATGTGAAAATACCGCTAATTTTGAACTAAGCCAATCTCAAATTGTTATTTCAAAACTAACCAATGGCTATTCACTTTCCCAACAGCCAATCAGACTTTGGGTATCAAAACGAGCGCATGCGCCTTAAAAATTCATCTAAATGAAAAGGCCTATTGAATTAGGTAAAGCGTAAAATGATGGCAGCGAGATGCACAGCGGCGTTTTGATTACTTCAAAGTAATGTTATGATCTTCGATAATTGTGTGTTTGGCGCCTACTCAAAATTAGTTACTCAGATTAGTTTAGGAGCTCAATTATCATTATGACTGGGAAGGTTCATTCTATTATTTGCTTTTGAGTTGATTTTTTCGTCGGTTCAATTTTTTGTTAAAAAGTTTTTTATGTATTGGAAGGACTTTGCTCAATTTGAATATATCTGGAAAGCAACCTTTCCTGAAGCAATAGTTTTTAAGGATGGTTAGTGGTTGAGTTGAGTAGTCGTAGTATTTTTTATGATTTTTCTGTTCAGGTAATGGTTATCGGGACAGTTTATGAATAGCTAGATTCATTTGTTGAAAATATAAACAGGATGTTCATAAAATCAGATGTGGAATCATCTGCGACTGAAAGATAAACTTTAGTCACTATCTTCCATCGTCAAGATAACCTCTTGTGGGGTATTCATGTGGAAAAGGAAAACATTCTCAATTGAATATTGATAGAAAGATTTTTCTGTGTCTCTCAAAAGAAATGATTCTAACTTTTTCCATCTTTGCAAAGTGAGATTGCTTCTTGAAAATGTGTTTCCCATTTCTTCCGGTCTTCCTGATGATCGTGGAAGCGTGAAATAGATTTTCGTCGACAAAAATGTATTGAAGACCTAGTGAATGCGATGTCTCTCCTGCGTCAATGTTACGAATGATTTCTGGTGAGTACTTTCTTTTGGAAAACATTCTTCTTTGCCTCATTCATCTTTATGAGTTCTTAATCAAGACTGGAATAGAAAATCAAATAACTAACTGAATGGAAATGCAAATTTTCAATTTCAGATTTTTTCTTTTGAGTTAGGGCCTTTTCAGAATATCTATCAGATGTAGTTCAATGTCCAGCGTGGCTTTAGCCGGGGAAGTAGTTGTTTTCTGTTAGACATTCACAAAAAATAACTTCATTTTAATCGTGGATTTTTCAATTCACAGAAAAATCTTTCTATCAATATTCAATTGAGAATGTTTCCCTTTTCAGCTAGATTCACCTCTTCAGAATAGACAGGCAATATGAAGAATGAGTCTCTTGGTTTGAGAAAGTGGGCTAGGCAGTTTATTAGGGCAAGATTATGTTTAGGCATATACTTGATGATTTGCCTAGCTATTCCTGTGAAAAATTTGTTGAAGTTATCCGTGTCAGTCTGTAACGAATTTTTCGTTACTTCCTTATACATAATCAATTTCTCATAACTATTCCGGTTATCTTACGGTGGAACGGGTCATTAGTCACGGCCGATCGTGAACTATGGGACAGCGCCATCATTATCGTCTCGTGAAAATGGTATCGTGACAGTTGTATTCATGTCGTCAAGCTGTGTTTTTTCCAAGTGTTTTTCAATAGAGAAAAACCAAGAACAGTTTGTGAAAAAACCCAGGTAGAATTGGTGATTTGTTCGAACCGAAGGAATAATCGATCTCTTTCTTGATTTGAACGTCGAGATAGGCAGATGGACTGAGTGAATTGATTTTGGTAAGATCTATAAGTTGAATAAGTTTCACTGCTAGAGTTTAATTGAGTAATATTATTTTCTTTATCTTTCAATTAATGTTGTAGCTGATTAGCATTTTCTTCTTTTTCCTTAGGCTTGTAATATTAGAATTCTTGGATATACCGCATGGTAATTTTTGAAGGTTAAATATAGATATTTTGGCCATTTTGACAAATCATTCATACTACATATTGTGGCTAACGTAACATCTGTTCCGAATATTGGGAACTGATTTTTTTCATTGGAAATCAGTTCTACGCTTTTGCATTTTTTTAGGTACCAGTTAATTGGTAATTTGAATGGACTAGAGCTTATTTACCTCACACCACCAGTGGATTGTTCCAAGGATTCCAATTGAAGCGAAGGGCGTATTTGATTGTTCTGGGACACAGTTTGGAGTGACTAATAGGACGGCTCTCTGGTAAGCAATTTTCTTTATTTCATAACTATATGTTTATGAGAGTAATTTTCTTTTCTCTTGAGAAAGAATTGCTTATGGAGAGAGTTGTACCTCTGGCCTAACAGTCTCAGAACACTCGATTCGATTCAATATATGCCTCAAGCGTAAAGTTGATTTCCGTTTAATAAATTTCTTATATCTATTACTCCATTCAATTCCCAGTGTAGCTTATTTGATTTTTGATCGTTGCAGAGTCAATTCACTTCAGTTACTACCTTGTCGCCAAGAGCAGGGAGATTCACAAATTTTTTTGAGAATTACCTGTTTATCGATTTGAAGAGGGAATTGCCGCCCTATTTCAAAATTATTTTTATCTAAGAGAGTTGTGCCCACTGAAAGACGTGAGGTCTCCCTCTTCAGTTATCTTTAAAAATTCTTCAATTAAAAGAATTATTTAACATTATCTTTTCCAAAGAGAGTTGTGCCCACTGAAAGACGTGTGGTCTCCCTCTTCGGTTTATCTCTGGAAATTCTTCAATAAAAAGAATTATTTCACTTTATCTCCATCTAAGAGAGTCGTGCTCACTGAGAGACGTGTGTCTCTCACTTCTTATCTTGGCTGAAGGGTATACTTTTACTCTGATTATTATCTTGGTTCAGAAACCCTATTTTTTTTTTTTTGTAGCTTACTAGAGTATTTTGGTTATAACGCTATATTTTCCTTTGACATTTGCTTTAAAATAGTATATTTTTGTACTGGCAACCTTTAAATATTTTGCTTTAAAATAGTAGATTTTTTCTCTGGCAATTTTATAGTATTTTGCTTTAAAATACTATATTTTTTCTCTGGTAAAATTTCAAGGAAATTTTTATATTTCTTTTGGAATACCTTTCCTTATTAAATTTTTTTACCCTTCTGGTACATAAAATCACCTTATCAAAACTTACTTGTTTCAAAACTTAACTGAATTTGAACATAACGTTTTGGGTGAGGTTTGTTTTGTTTGGTTTTAAATTTTGTTCATTTTTAATATTTTTTTAAATTATTAAAATTAACTTATAAATTAACTCCAGAATAGCAGATTGGATTGCTATTTATTATCTTTGTTCTTTCACTGTAACTTTCCAGTCTTTTATATAGACTGAGATTTTCATTGTATGCTATCATTTGCATCTATCTTTTGACTCTCGATTAAAATTTGAAACATAAAACTTGAGGTTCAAAGGATATCCTTCGTTCTCCCCTTTTTGTACATATTTTGATTCCTATCATCTTCTTCGCATGATATATACCACGGAGGGAACCCATCTACGGAGACGGAAGGACTAGTAGCCTGGGAGGTCTTACAGCACATCAATATCAGCACTGGTCCGTGAAGATCAACTAAATTCACGCCGATAAGGGGGTCTGAAATCAACTATCGAACCACCCAAGACCATCTTCATCGTAACCGCTGAAACCAAGTTCCTCCTAGAACCGCTGAGACCAGCTTCAAGAAACTAGCCTTCATCTAACTCGCTCAAGATCTCCGAAGGTATATTCGTGGCACCAACAACTGGAGGAATCATAGGTGTAAATGTTCGAATTTTGATCAGAGTCAAAAATACTGTTTTTTTTTATGTAATTTTTCCATTCTTTTAAGAGAAGTTCAATACTCTTCTAGTATTTGTTAATTTTTTTATATATCTTGTTCAATAATTTTAATTCCAACTGGAATAAATTTGTTAAGTTGATTTATTGCATATTTATTTGCCTTCCCATACAAGCTAGGTAACATTTATTTAATTTTATTTATCTTTGACTTTTGTCTTTAGCAAGTCTGGCGCCCAACTCTTGAACTAGTCAAGTTAATTAATGTATAATTTTTTTAGTGGCCAAATTTGATTAACTAGGAAAAGTCATTAATTGAACCTTACTCACCGCCTAACCGTATCCATCTGAGCAGCCTATCGGCAAAGTGATTTCACCTTGTTAAATTTGAATCATATAATTTAAAATCTGGGGTTCAAAAGTAAGGGGTGTTGCAAGTCTCAGTAGTGACGATGGGTTTCCTAGTAGAATTTATTTCAGAGATGATTAGCCTCCAAGCATCCAACAGTTCGTTGTTTGATAATTGGAGGAGAAAATTATCATAACTATTTCTTTGTGCTTGATTAATCGACAGTTAGTATTGGTGTTTGATACTTGGGGTGTCCATACTTTCCACTAACTTTGTATAGTGAAAAAAAAATACTCGAACCGATGGTATATTTGGGATCTGGGGACCATGATTGAGGAGAATACAATAAGTATTTTCGAATAGTCATATAGTGGTTAAATCCGTAAAAGGTAGTAATTCCATGAAAAAAACATAACATTCGGACTATGAAGAGAAACACTAGAGAGAAACATTAATATTCCGATTTTAGATTCGGTACACTACACTGAAATGCAAACTCTGATATTAATCCGTTGGGAACGACCAAGAGATCGCTAGTCGAATTAATAACCGGATGAAAACTAAGGGATACCCTTTGAGGATGTCATGGGGAAACTCAAGATATATATTTTGAAATTATTTCGAAGCATGTAGTACAGGGTGATCCAAACATTCGCTTTTCAAATAAAATGTCTGTGTGACATTTCTGATCATTCTGTAGCAAGTTTCCTATTCCTAAAATTCACCATTTTTGAGTTGCTGAATTTTGAAGTCTCCACTAATGTTCTTTAGAAAGCACTACGATCACAGTTTTGTAGCAGCGGTGTTCGAGTTTATATTGTTACCAGAATTGATAATACGCCACTGTCTCTTACCGCAACTGCTGACTTCATATTGGCATTCCCGATGTTAACAAACGAACAACGATCGAGTGTGTTCGAAATCATTCGATGAGCGGTGCTGACTCCTCCAGTATTTTCTACCGCATAGCTGATGACTATAAAGGGTGTCCCAGGACATCCCCTTTTCCTCTCGGAAATATATAGATGGGGTCAAAATACCACTAGTATTTCATAAAACTTTTTTCCTGGAATCCTTCGTGACTAAGTTACAAGCTCCCGAAATGAAATAAAAATATTTATAACTTTTTAAGTGAATATTGAAAATAAAACAAATCTTGGTTATTGACAAAACGAATGACTTTCTTCAAAGAGTCAGTTGGTTTGCTACAAAGTCAGGAATTGACTATCCCCGATGGCCCACACCACAAAACTTTGGAATGACAGATTTTTCAAAAAAACTAGGTTTCTTGGACAATTTTTTTGGATGGAAGTACTCGTGTGTGAAGTCGGAGCAACTATATTTGATTTGAAAAAATGCACTTTTATTCGACGAAATAATGGGAAGATAGATAGATAGGTTTCCTTAGCAACGCAGGTCTAATTGTCGCTATAAGTACAACAGCCTACCAGTTTGAAAATTCAAATTCCACATCGATAATTATCTGACTTTGATATATCGTAATAATATATTTTTTCAATATTGAATCGTCGTTTTCCCCGTCACAGAAAAAAATTGTGTATTATACACGGGAAAAATATTAGATTTTAGCTCTTGGTTTTTTGTCTCCCTCCGCTTCGCGTCGGGAGACAACACAACCTCGAGCTAAGATCTAATACTTTTTTCCCTTGTATGCTAGATATATAGATAATCTTTATTCTCTTTATTCCACCGTTATGGGGCATGCATCTTAGAGGTCGAATCATCACAGAGTGGATGGCTGCAAACAATTTTTTTATCGCGAACCAAGAGGAAAAGCCCACCTTCCAAAGGTGGACTATTCCTTAATCTTAGCCTCACTATAACTACGGAAGATCTTGAGCAAAATCACAAAAATTGTGAAGCCCTCAGTGACATAATTATATCATATCGATATCAGAAAGAGAAAACAAAGGTTGGCAGGTGAAGAAATTCGACAGCCTCGAACTCATTCAGGCCTTGGATGGGATCGAACAAGGAGGAAACAACATCACGCTTGAGGGCTTCTACAGCTCTTGTCAAGCTATCTGACGAAGCCATGCCCAAGTAACGGCCTATGATGAAAAAACAACCAGTACACTGGTGGAACGAGCATATAGCAAGTTCTCGCAAAGAATGCGTAAGGAAGAGGAGGGCATACACGCGAATCGTAAAGAGGGACCCAGCTCAAACACGCCAACTGCTCTGGAAGGAGTACCAGGAGGAGAAGAAAAAACTCAGAAATGATATCAAAGCAGCTAAAAGAGCTGGCTGGAAAGCACTCATCACCAACATGGACTGTGATATCTGGGGGGATGCCTACAAGATAGTCATGAAAAGAATTGTAGGGTACCCACCCAAACCGATGCTGACGATGGAAACAATGGAAGAAGTGGTAAACCACCTCTTTCCCCTTCATCAGCAAGTGATATTTGACTGTGATAATAGGAATAGATTTTTAAATTTTACAATCGGAGAGCTGCAACTGGCGTGTAAAAAGCTCAGAACAACAAAGCACCGGGACCTGGGTGTATACCCCCCGAAATTATCAAACTAGTAGCTAGTGAAAGACCGGAGTATACATTAGCAATATACAATGACCTAGCAGCTACAGCCAACTACTCAAAAGCATGGAAGTGCGCGAAATTAGTTCTACTAAGAAAAGACAAGAAACCTCTGGACAACCCCTCCTCCTATAGACCAATATGTCTTTTAGACGTGGAGGGGAAATTGTACGAACATCTTATACTTATAAGGTTGAAGAAAGAGCTAAAGGGCACTGACGGTCTGTCAGAGAAGCAGTTTGGCTTCAGGAAAGGCCGCCAGACAGTAGATGCCATAAAAGAAGTACTAGAAATAGCCAGAGAAGCAACAGCATATACGAGGCTCTGTGCGGCCATAACATTAGATGTTGAGAATGCCTTCAACAGTGCCTCATGGCAAATAATTCTAGACGAGTTGAGGAGAAGAGGTATAGAGGAGAACCTGATAGGCATCATAGCCTCCTATCTGTCGGAAAAAACAATTATTCTGGAAGCAGAGGGCACATCGAAGACCATAGAAACAAGTAGTGACGTTCCGCAGGGATCAGTACTAGGACCGACCCTGTGGAACATCATGTACGATGGACTACTGAGAATGGAACAACCGGAGGGTATAAGGTTGATTGGATTTGCTGATGATGTCATAATGTTGGTGACGGCCAGAAATGAAGAGACTCTAATGAATATAGCAAACATGGGTCTGCAAAGGGTGTCAAATTGGATGGATAGGCACCAACTGCAGTTAGCTCCACAGAAAACTGAGGCTGTCCGCCTCACAACGAGAAGAAAAATAGGACCGATAATGTTCAAGGAAGAGAGGTCAAACCTTGCAGGGCTATAAAATATCTGTGGGTCTGGCTGGATACGAAACTGACTTATGCAGAACATATAAACAAAACAATCGATGAAGTCGAAAAGACAGCATCAGCTCTCGGCAGTCTCATGCCAGATGTCGAAGGCCCCAGAGCGTCAAAGAGACTTCTTCTTGCCAGCGTTGTCCATTCGTAGCTGCTCTATGCTGCGCCAGTGTGACATACACACAGCAAATGAAACACTAACTCTGAGACTAATAAGAGTTCAACGGCAGATGTGCTCACGGGTGTGCAGTGCTTATAGAACCGTATCAAACGAGGGAGTGGGAGTAATCGCTGGAATCCCTCCTATAGAACTTTGAATCCAAGAGAGAAATGAAAAATACAACCGAGTACCCGGAGACACGGCTAGAGTTAATTTAATGACATGCTGGCAAAAAAAGTGGAATCAGGGAAAGTATGGCTGCTGGACCTGGAGCCTCATCCAGAACATACAAAGATGGCTTGACAGACCATTTGGAGAAGGCGACTACTTCCTCACACAAGCATTGACAGGTCAAGGATGCTTCAGAAAATACCTTTTTGAACGGAGGAGAGCAGAGTCGAGTGATTGTGTATACTGCCAAGCAGTTGACGATGCATTACATACCTTGTTCTTATGCCCCAGATGGGCTGACACAAAGAGACAGTACGAAGACTCAAACAATAGGATACTTGACGCCCAAAACATGATGGAGGGATTGATGGAATCTGAGGAAACGTGGAAACAAACATATAGAACTGTAAGAGCAATAATAGAAACCAAGGAAAGAGAAAGCAGAATTCCCTGAAGGAAAGAACAGCCCTCGTACTGAAGTAATGCGAAAGCGGATTCCGGTGTGGGGGGCAGGACGAAAAGAGGAGAGGTTATAGTCGGTAAGAATCCGGCACACCGAAAAGACCGGTGTCTATGCAAGATTTCCTCTCCTGTGACAAAAAAAAAATAGATAGATAGATAATCTTTATTCACGTATAACCTTTGACAGGAAGTGAAAAGTCACAGCCATAGTATTACAATAGTGACAGACATAAAATCATAAAACATTACATATATACATCCTTTTGTGAGGAAATTTAAAATACATTGACAATTTACGCAATATGTTAAGCCTCTAAGTATTCAGCTATAGAATAAAATGAATATTTCTCAAACAACTTTTGTTTTTCTAATGATCTACACGTAGAAAGTAGATTTGTCTGAGGTCTAGTATTTCACTTTCAGAATAAAGCAAGGTTGTTGGACACGTCTGACATTTATTGAAGCAAATCTTCAGGAATTTTTTCTGTAAAATATCTAGAAAAGTTAAGTAACTGCTGGCAATACCTCCACAACACAAGTTTCCAGA
Source organism: Gonioctena quinquepunctata (assembly GCA_018342105.1). Lineage (NCBI taxonomy): Eukaryota > Metazoa > Arthropoda > Insecta > Coleoptera > Chrysomelidae > Gonioctena > Gonioctena quinquepunctata. The sequence continues at coordinate 78,846 of JAFIRS010004058.1, forward strand.
AAACAATCTAGACTCTATTGATGCGTGGTAAAGGATTTTCATTTGGTGAGTATTCAATATATTTTCAGAGTATTGAAATTCAGAAATATTACTACTCAAAGTACCTACGGTTTTTTTATGTGAACATCCCATCGGATGTGCTTGTCAATGTAGACACCCAAATACTCAACAAATTCTGAAGACTTCAACTGAATAATATCATCAATGTTTTTTATTTCTAGGTAATTGAAATCGGGGAGGTGAGATGAATAACAAGCTAACGGTAGGGAAGATGTTTTTTCAAAGTTCATTGTCAATTTGTTTTCATTAAAACAATCTATAATATTACTAATATCGCTTTCGACTTTCATTTTTAGGTTTTCCCAGGATATCTTCATAGAATATTGCCATGTCATCTGCAAGACTAATGATTTCTCCGTTGGTTTGTTATTCATGTAAATAATGAAAAATACCGGCCCAAATACTGTCCCTTGCGGCAGCCCATATTGTACAGTTCTTTTGTCACTCTGTACATTTTCGATAATTAATGTGTACTATAATGTAATATGATGTGTTCATTCTTTACTCAGGTATTTCACCTCCAACCAGGCAATGATTTTTTTATTTACCTTTTTTAGCATTTCAGCGAGAATTTCGTCTGATTCATTTTTTTTATTGCGGAAATGCAGACTTTGCTCGCTTTCCATGTATCCCGTTATTCTGTAATCCCGATTTCCGTTAGCCCTTTTGTCGTTACCCCATAATCGCATTATTCCGTTATTCCGTTTCCCGTTACCCCTTTATCCCGTTGTCCCCTTTTCCCGTTACCCATTATCTCGTTCGGGTGGCATAATTGATTTGCCAGCGAAAGTAATGGTTTTTGGCGAGTAATAAAATTCACCAACCCCGTTTCATCCCATCAGGGGCGGAATTTTCAAATAATATTGAATACGATTTTTCGTTACAGAGAGCCGAAACACCAATTTCCATGACCCTGACTAACCATCTAACAGAACCCCCATTTCAACCCCCTTTAGAGGTTTCATTTCTGAAAACACTGAAACATTTCTGACAACACTGGAATATTTTTAACAAAGACCTCGAATACCAATTTATATAACCCTATCTTGAAAACTAATGGAACCCTCATACAAACCTCCATCCCCATTTCACTTTTTTATAGGTTGCATTTCTAAAAACACTGAAACATGAATTTCTTCATTTGTAACAAAAAGCTCAATGATCCCAACTTGAAAACTCACGGAATTCCTATACAAACTTCCAATCACCATTATGAATCCTTTGGGTTTAATTTTAAAAAAGGTGTTCCTTTTTTTGAAAAGAAAAGCTCAAATACCAATTTCCATGACTCTTACTTCAAAACTAACGGTATTTTCACCATTTTAGGAATTGAATTAAAAAAAAAAGTGGTTATCTATGGCATCATAGAAATACGTTGTCAATTCAGCTCTTCAGTTCCAGCGGTTTGGTCTGGATGTTTATCGTTAGTCAGTGGGTCAGTAATTGACGATATGTAATTATATATGTATAGATATCATTTTGGTATTATGATTGATATTTATTGTATTAATCAAGAGCATCTTTATATTCGTCTTCGATTTCATCAATTCTGGTATGTTATATTGCCATTGGTTTCATTTTATTTCTTTTTAATATAATTCTTGCGATGATTCCATTCTATTGGTCATTCATTGAAGGCCGTTATGTTGAGATTTTTTTCACATAATATATCTATTTGGGAAGATTCAAGTCCAGTTATGGTTTTTCTTCCCACTGAAGTATAAATCTATTGCATGTGAGTTTTGTTGTTCGAAGTTATCTATTGATCTTTTGTCTCTCATATCTTTCATCCATTCTGATGTTGTCTGTCCATTCCCTTCGGTCTTATATCCAAATTTGAATAAGTATCTAGGAGTTGTGTGGTCCGTTGCTTTCATTCCAAGAATGTTACCCCCCACTATTTCCTTTATCTTGTGATCCGATCTGTTGCTCGTGTTTCGTAGCCTTGGAAGTCCCGTCCTTGCCTCCTCCATGATCATTATGTCAATCGGTGGAGGGTCCAGTAGTGCTTCCATGATGTTGTTTTCATAGCCCCCGTTATGCTGAGGCAGGCAAGTCGCTGTACTTCGATCAACTCTGCCGCGGCTATTTATTGGGTTATCTTTGTCCACCATACCAAAGATGCATAGGTGATCATGGGTTTCGCCACAGTATTGAATGCCCAATACACCATTTCGGGACTTTTATACATTTAGATTGAACCGAAGTATTTGTGAAACTGGAAAGCATCGTCCTCGGACATGAAATCCACATCAAGTTCAAAATGTTCTTTTTGGACAAAAATTCATTTCTTCAGAAAAATGTTCGCTCAACCGACCAGCGATGGTCTGCTATTTTTCAACTGGTACTATATGAGATGAATCACAGAAGAATATATCGCTGATAAGTATAATGATTATAACAGGGTCTTCCCACGCACGTGCAGATGAGTTGGTCACTTCTGTGAAGTTTTCTTTAAATGACTTGACCGATAACGAAGAGCAAGGTTTCGTTAAAGCTTTCTCCACATATTGATTACGTTCCACCAGTAAATCGCCGTTCTGCAACAAAATTTGTTATTATGGCCACTTCATCAATGATGAACATTTTCATGTTAAATGGAAACCATAGGGAAGAAGTGTTTACATTCGGTGATATTTGGAGAGACTGTATGATATGACAGCTGATTTTGAATATTCGATACTTGCATAGAGCAAATGGGTGAAGTGAAAGCTGAGCACATGATTTTTCCTCAAGTAATTGAGCAGATGCTTTGGTTAGATGTGAATAGAGTTAAGTTACTCAATGGAAACCAAGAGCACTTGCTCCTAAGGTGTCAAGTAATTGAGCAGATGCTTTGGTTAGATGTGAATAAAGTTAAGTTACTCAATGGAAACCAAGAGGACTCGCTCCTAAGGTAATTCAACTCTTGACTAGGAGTAACCACTCCTATTTCTAAGTGATTAAAAATGAAGACACGCTTCAAAATGTGAGTAGGTACTCAAGAAATCGGCGATCTACTCATTGATAGACTCCGCTTGGTCAAGTGAAAACGTTTTCATTAATAATGGCAGAATGTTAACCTTATCGTGCCGATAAACTGTCAGATTTCGGCGTACGATTATTCGGCTCTTTATCGCTTTGATAAAAATTAATGTGGAGTGGATGAAGAATAATTCCCATTCCTTTTTCAATCCGGTTTTGGATCTCCTGAATTGCTCTGTTCTTTTTTCCTCCATTATAGGGACATTACTTTTTTCTAATATGACTTGCTAGTTTTTCAAAATTGTTATGAATGTGGCTTGGTTTATAGAATCCACGTTTTTTTTTATTATGAAGCCATAATTTGAGTGCAAACTATTAGAAGTCAGAGAAAATACTAATGTGGTAAGATACTGTATAAGGGACAGGGGAAAGTGAACATGTTTGTGCATGTATGCTTTATTACAGGAAAATAGATAATAACACTCACTCGTCACCTGAGCAAATACTCCAGTCAATAATTTAATTTTTATTCACATGAAAAGAAAACATTTGCTCTTATAAACAGGACTCACTCATCCTTCTAAGGCTACATTTTTTGCATTGACATCTCCCATTATTAACGTTAGTTTTCTAGTGATCTGGTGATGTCTCCATGGAATTCTTCGATTTCTTGATATCCGAGTTTTGTTGTTGGGGCGTCTTCTTTCATAAGTTTCATTCTAGTGTTCTTGTTGAATTTCATCATTAGGTATTATCCTACTTATGGGGTCTTGAATTCGATTACATTTCGTTTCATTTCCTCTTCAAATAGGAATTCAATACCTTCGTAGGTTTTTTGTCTGTTTCCTATGTGATGTAGGTAATTCCCCGATTCTAACGCTCTCCTTCATTTTCACCTATGATAGTCATAGGTTGTCCCAATGAATTTGGCTCGATTCCTTTCTAGATTCGTACAGTTTTCCGCCTTCTGTCATGGATTTGATGTTATACGTAGTTATGTGCATCATTGTATTGTATTTATATATTTTCCATTGTGTCATAATCCAAGTCGCTTCCGGAAGAATATGTTGATGGGATTCCTATGTAATCTCCGACGACATAAAGATATGATATTGTTATCCATTCAATGTATTGCATTTGAATACATCAGCGGCTGCTGTGCTGTATGATAAGTCGTCAACTCCAACGACCTTTTTGCGAGCATTTTTGTGTTTTCCAAACGAATTATTCATGTGATGTAATAAATTTTATTCAGTTTCACGTTACCCGATTCCTCGACAATATGAATCTTAAATATTCTCTGATAATGAAAAACACATAAACCCAGAAGACTTATGGATCTAGTTCACATATTGTGTTCTGCAAATCGATATACGGTGGATCGGATTTCACTGCATTCAGTAACACCAATATTTTGAAGTGTGGGCTCAGCGTACGGTATATCTGTGTATCATGTAGCTTTGTAAAGAATCACCTATTGACATAGATTCATATAGTTTCTACCATGGTCTATTCATATCAACCACAGCTGACCTAATCTATATCTATTCTTATTGCTATTTTCATATTCAAATTTCTGAATGATATTATGTCTGTAGTCTTATCTATCTGAGTTGGGCCTACACCACTGTCCACTGATTATCCTTCCATTCTGTAGAGCTTCAGCCATTAAAATCATTATCGCCATAAAATTCCCAAATTATATAGTCCAGTCATTATAGATGATCATTTCTATGGTACAAATTACCGACATTTCTTTCCGGAATATCTTCATTGGCCTGGAGTTACAATATTTCTGGCCTCACGGGTTGAGAGTTTGGAAAACCCGATGAAAAACTAACTATCTTCTATCTCATTTTCTTAGTCATATATTTTTTCTGATACTCAACTAATTTTTCTGGAAGGTGGAGCAAATCCATTACTGACACCTTACGGTAGTGTGGGAGTCGCTGAGTGAGATTTACCCACTAGAAACACCCACCCCGTAGAAACTTGAAGAAAAATCGAGTCACTTCAATTGAATTGATGTGTACTCACCAATGATTCTGATCAATCATTCCATCCGTCATCAGAGATACCCATTCATTCTGTCTCCCTTGTTCATCAAGTTTGATATTTCTCTTGATAGAAGAATGAAAAAAAATATATTGTATTGTATTGTATTGTATTGTATGATATCACCGATACTAGTCTTTGAAATAAAAGACATTGTGATTGCCAGAAATGGAATATATCCTGATTGCCCAATAGATGGCGCGGGGGGCATCAACTTGGAAATTTCAAATAGCATGGGGGGTTATGTGGCTCATCGTTGAAAAGACAATTCAATTTCCTTTCCAACCATCTTTTTTTTATTTCGTTCATACGTTTTTTTACAATATGCATTTTGCAATTACCGAAAGTACCGTCTCCTCCGAAATTGATTTTCTGCCAGTTCCACTGGCCCTATGAACAGTGCCAGTTATGTTGAATTTTTCAACCAGTTTCCTCAAATACTTACATGTTATTGGATGATCAGGGAATTTTTCATTAAAAATTATCTCTGTTGCGTGGTAGTTCCCACGGGCCTCACCAAAAATGTAGATTGCTTCAGTTTTCTCTTCGATAGGACGTACACGAACTAGGTATTATTTCAAATCCAAAATAATTCTAAAAGAAGTAGAATAAAACTCTTCTCGACATACAAATGCGATAATATCAAGAGCAGGAAAGTAATGATATGATAATGATTATCAGTTCACTAAATTCGATAAATGATACATACCCTTTACAGTTATGGTCATTAAAAATAAATGAGTTGAGTATTATTTGGGTATAATATCTTCTTTGAAAGAATGACTTCACAAAAACTATTCAGCAATAACAACAAAATTCTTGTCTCTATGGATGAGTAACTTATGTTTCCTATATTTGGGTGACAAATTCGAACAAAGGGTCCGAGTTTTCTTGTCAATAGTTCCTGAGAAGGGCCGTTAGCTTTGTCTGGTAGCATATCTGCTCTTGAAGGTGAAGTAGAAATGTAAAAAGATGTGTCTTGTGGTCAGGAGATCCTAAGATTATCTGACTGCCAGTTTTGCTAGTTCATTATTTAGCATTACCAAGGGTGCACGTGTAGTATTCTACTACGGACGCAAACTAGCTTTACACACCGTCGCACAGTGGTCCCAAATCTCAAATGGCTGGCCAAATATAGAAGGTATTGTTGAATCGCTATGAAATTCGGTACTTGGGGGGTTTTTGAGGTCGCTGAACACCACGAATCTCAAACAAAACAAGATGGCAGCCTGAAAATGGCGAACCATTTCCTCCAAATTTGAATCAATCGATACAAAATTTGGCATTCGGAGGTTTTTGAGGCTACTAAATACGAATCTGCAGCCATTTTTTCAAACAAGATGGTGGCCTGAAAATGGCGGATTATTTTCCCCAAATTTGAATCATTCGCTATGAAATTTGGTACTTGGAGGTTTTTGAGGTCGCTGAACACGAATCTGACGTCGTTTTTTCAAAACAAGTTGGCGGCCTGAAAATGGCGGACCATCTCCTCCAAATTTGAATCAATCGCTACGAAATTTGGTACTTGGAGGTTCGCTGAACACGAATCCTATTTGATAGAACGAAAGAATGTATCAATACATACATGTATTTGGGATATAGTAGATTGGGAAAGTATGTAAATACAAATACACTTTGAAAATAAATACTATTTTATTGAATATTATATTAATATTTTTCACACACACACATACATCCGGACATTCAATCTTAATGAGATTTCTAGAGGAAACAAAATTCACCGTAACCAAAGGGGCAATTTGGAGCAGCTGATTGGTGATGTATTACTCAAGAGTGTAAAGAATAACATGACACTTGATTGGTCGCTGAATTATCTTGAATCATTAGCTTTTACTCAATGTGAACATAACTTTTATTCGTCGCGGGCACAAGAATTTACAGTAGATTTTTACATTTTTTGTTGCTCGGTGTGTGGTTTATATGAAAAAACCCAATGATATAATAAATGTATTTACTTCCAGGAAGAGATTCCATTTCGGAGAATTCAAATTGCTCAATTCTAGTACAAGTCATTTCACTTCAAACACAACGTAATTTTTAGTCCGTAGCGCACTACCGATGCTACCTGCTCGAGCGTTCCGGTCCGAATGAGATCCCAACGGCCGATTGCAACATCTGTTCCTTCCCGACCTTGGAAGGGACGTGGGAAATAGAGTTCGTCCAGTATTGAAACGACCTCTTTGGCCTTCCCCCACCTAACAACCAATTTTTATCGAAGATACCCGAGCCATTGTCTGACTGTGGCTATTAATGGAAATTCCATAGGCTTACCAAATTATTTGGTATAGGCGATTCACGAGACGTAGAGAACTTACACTCATAACTTTCCTAACACTCCTATTTCTTTTTCCGCTACTGAATAGTACTTACCACTGGGAATTTTGGCAAGGTAACGAGTAAACTATTGCAAAGTTGAATAAATAACTGCACAACCTATTTATTAATTAAACAAACCCAACATTTCAAACGCTGCATGCCAAGACACTGGTGAAGATTCGCCGTAGCACAGCAAATCGTGTCCACTCGTGTTTTTCCCCTCTCTACCTACCAACAGGTCGTTTCAATACTGGATGAGCTCTACCCTTCTTCCTAGTCCAACAGTTAGAATTCCTTAAATATAAACTTTATTTTTCGATTTTTGGCCAGCGATTTGGGATTTGTGACCACTGTGCGTCGCTATGGATACTGTCAAGTAATGGAAATAGTCAGATAGCAAACGGTGCACAATTTGAACATTCAATTTGATCGTTGTTTGAAGCTATCATTGCCCTTAAATTTACTATTTTCATATTTCAAAATGGTTTCTCTTATTTCATTTTCATTTCACCCATACTCATAATCACCTTTTCATTCATCCACTACTTTACGAGAGCACTGTATACAAACCTTATGTGTGATATATTCAACCGACGAAACCAAAAAGGAGGAGGTTCTCTATCGACGGGTATAACCACGCATAACGTCTTACTGAGACGTTCGATTCCGATAATTCTTTTTTCAATAGATAGGGTGTACTCCGATTTGAAAGATGAAATCCACCCCTAAGGGTAGCAAAATGAAGGATATTGATCACTCACCCTCTGAATTCTGGTCCGTTAACCGATTCTATTAGGCATAACTTTGTACTGGGTTCTTCGATTTGGATGATTCTTTTTTTATTAGATAGGGTAGTTGATCATATTTGGATTCCGAATGGAGTTATCCACTCTTACGGGTGGAAAATAGGAGACAATAGATTTTTCACTTGTGAACATTGGCACACATATGTAGTTGACAATGACACATCGCTACTGTTATTATTTTTGTTCTCCCACATCCGTCACAATCATTATATACTTTAAGGGGATGGAATGATATACAAAGTAATGGAATAAACTAACCGGAGCAACAAAAATAATTTATACTACAACAAATAGTGAAAGTAGATAATCCCATTATTTAACTGGTAATAGTTGGAGTAAGGTGGGTAAGTAAGTATTTTGGAAGTAATCAAAAAACAAGTTGGTAGTAATTAGTAGATTTCAGCCACAAAAAATTGAAAAATAAAAACTTTTTACCAAAAAATTAAACCGACAAAATACGGAACTGGAAAGTAAAAAATAAAATAAACCTTTTCAGTCTCAATAACTAAGCTCCTAAACTAATGTAAGTAACCAATTTTTAGTCGGCGCCAAACAAACAATCAACGAAGATCATTTAATTAGTTCAAAAAAATTATTAGAATGTCACCGCGCAGCTCGATGACATCATTTTACGCCTTACCTAATTCATTTGCTGGTTTGTTTGGTGCCGCCTCTAAATTAGTTACTTACATTTGTTAAGGAGCTCAGTTATTGAGACTGAGAAGGTTTATTTCATTTTTAACTTTTCAGTTCCGTATTTTGTCGGTTCAATTTTTTTGAAATCAGCTTTCAATGTAAATTCTAAAAATTAAATAATATATAGGGTGTTCCATTCGAAAACATTGTAGCGGGCGCCATTAGTCAAACGTGGATCTTCCTGTATATTTAATTTACCCTTATAAATGTGGCAAACTGAGATTAAAAATCGACTTGTTTCAGGAGATTCTTCAAAAATGAATTTATTCAGTACTTTACGAAAACACTGTATAACTCCCGATGCGAGAATGGTGTTAACCGTCAGATGGAGTTTTTATTCTCTTGTTGAGATATCAAACTGGTGTTCGCAAAGAACTGGAAATAGTTGATCTATTGTTCAGAATTTAAAAAAGTTATTGTGTGTATGGTCTAGTTTTAAAGTATGTTTGTTGTATTCTTCAGGCTCTCTCCCTGTTGACGGGTTCATGTTTGCCTGGAAACTTATAGTGGGTAGTAATCCGATTAGTTACTTCTTCCTTTTTCTTCCAGAAAGGAGTTTCTGAAAGTTGAAAGATATAGGGAAACTATGAGATTACCGAGAGTTCTAGTGGTTCATTTTCACTGGAGTTCACAGTTAGTCGTATACAGCTTCGGATATTTTCTGTTCATGCAGGGCCGGATTAAAAGGTGTGGAGGCCCTGGGGCAACAAAAGAGTGGAGGCCCCTAATTATTTTTCAAACAATTTTTTTTTTATTGCGGAACAAATCGAATTATTTCGGCACGAGCCTATGTAGGTATAATAAAATACAAGAAATGAATTAAATTACAGCGTAAACAAATGGATTCTTGCGAGCTTTTTTCGACGAAAAATCATTGATGATTTCGGTCAAATCCAGCATCCGGAGAAAATCATTCTCAATGCTAAGAAGCGATTACTTTGATAGGCGGCTTTGTCTCATCATAATTCGCCTATTTTTTTCATTTTTCATTTTGGAAAATGAGCGCTTTCCAGTGCAATTTGACATCATCACATTCTCAGTTGTAATATCACAAGAGAGTGAAAATAATTCGACAGATTTTCGAAAACTTGTTGCTTGGCAATAGACAAGAGAGACCAACTGGCTCGAGTGGCTATTGTCAACAAGTTTGAGAAAGAAATCTAGATAATTATTTTCTACTATATCGAACTCTCGTGTGGTATTCTTCAGATTATTTTTTGATGTTACGATCATAAACATATTTCCTTGCAAAATTATATAATGTACTGAACCGGTTTTGATTCATTCCACACTTTCCATGCGAATTGATGACAGACGTCAAATTAAAAATATAGGTTGTCAGACAATAAAAACAAAATACCTCAAATTATTCCCGTGAAAATTTTCTAGGTAGAATATTCCCACTATTGATTGGCCAAAACGTACATGAATTATTTGAATTGAACGTTTCTATTGGTTCCTAGCAATGTCAAAAAATAATCACTGTAATTTCAATGTTTGAGAATGTAGCTCTGAAATTTTGGTTTTCAAGAATTTGATAGTAGAACATCTTAGATTGGTCTTTTTGATAGTCCTTCTTTAGAAGGATTTACATTTGTTGCGGAATGTCATCCTTCTCTTAGAATAACACTTTCAGATTTCGGGGATTTCTCTGATACAAGCGCGCCACTCAGCGGACACTTGTCAACACCAATAAATAGGAAAAACAGGTATAGACGGGCAAAGTGTTTGTAGAATCGGCAGAAAAATAGTCAACAGAATTTGAACTTTTGTTCTATTATGGAATGCGCACAGGGCTCTTATAAATAATTTGATGCAATCATATTTATAAATTGAAATATTATTTTCTTTTGCTTATGATTATTGGATTTCATTGTGTATCTAGATCGCTTGTGTCATTCGAAGAATACATCTACAGAAAATCCTTTATCATTTAAAAAAAATCAAGTAGGACCTACTGCCGTACAAAAATAACGATACTGAAAGCCGGGAAAAAAAATCCGCAAAGGTTTGCCCCCAATATAGGTGATTTACTACTGTAAGGCGTTTGTGTAGGGTTGTTGCACCGGTAGTCGACCATTTTTCTCTTGATGTATAGAAATAAGGATACTATATTGTTTTGTTGGTTGCCTATGTTTTTGAAAATTGAATTGGACTTTGGTCCAGTAGATGTCACAATTAACCCAAATAAATTTCGCGATAAGTTGGTCACTGTCATGTTTACAAATTTTTCATCTTTCACTGGTGGAAAACAGGTGATGTGGCAATAAGCATGGCAAGAAGATACTTTTTAGTGATTTTAAATAATCCGTTCTTGTTGATAGTTTTATTAAAATCATATTTGATGAACTAGTTGCTATATGAATATAGTTGAGTATTTTCATTGTATTCATTATTGGAATGTGTGTTTTTACTATTTTAATTGATGTGGTCAACTACTAGAACAAAATATTTGTTGAAGCTCCAGTAATTGACCACTCTGGTCAACTACTGGGGTTTCAAAGGAATCAATGGTTGTACGTCTTTGTCTGTTTCATAGCTTTGCGTATGAGTAAAATGTTTATTTTTGTTAAAAAACTATGGTTATTTCAAAGCGGATCTAGTAATTGAACATAGTTTTGTGGGGTCAACTATTGGTTTTTTGTCATGGTCAACAACTGGTAAATATATTTTACTTAATATAAGGTTCATTTATTTTCAATTACAGGTTTAGTAAAACCACTGTATTTCCCAGAAAAATTGAATGAAACTAACAGAAGATTTTTCGAATATACGAAGGTACAATTGGCTGTGAGCAATGTTAGCAATATCAGACAATCGAAGAGGTATGGGGTTCCGCATGCTACTTTAATAAATAATTTAAAAAGTAAATAGAAAAAACTTTTTGCTGATTGATATTGATTGAATGAAGCCACTTTTCCGTTTCATTAGAAACAAAACATGGGAAATGTATTTTGAAGTCGAGGCAGTAGATTTCAAAAAATGTATGCATGATGCTTCGAGAACTGTCGGTGATCAAGACGGAATAGAACGAATCAATTATTGTAATTAACGTTTCTATATTTAGATTCACTTATTTCCAAGAGAAGACTGGAATCGTTTAAAAAGCAGAAATGAAGGAATGGAGCGGGGATGAGTCATCAGAAGAATTACATGATAATACCAAGAAGAATACAATAAAGGAAAACACATTGATATAGAATTGGAAAATGAAACTATTAATGATAATGAAACTGTTCTAAGATAAAACTGAGAGTAATACTGAAACGCAACAGAATAACAATGAAACTAAAAAACAAAAATTCAATAGAGACTGAAGTAACGGAATATAAAAATTATACAAAATTGAATGAAATTGTAGTCCAACCCATGTGAAGAAGTTTGAACTCATTAGAAAACTAGTATTTTTGGGAAAAGGTTTGAGTTAAAAAATTATCAATCTTTTATAAGATCCTTTTTTTTATATCAATAAATCTACAGTTTTGCTTAGAAACTTGTTTTATTTGATTTTATCAAGTGGTCCACCACTGGGTGAAATTGTGGTCAAGTACTAGTTCTTGCTGGTCAATCATTGGTGATTTATGACTATTTTGACTAATATATTCTCTTTATCACATTTTACCATTATTTTCAAGATTTGAAACTTTTAGCTGTGATTTTTCCATGAAAAAGTAGGTTTTCATCTCCTATTTGAACCCTCTAAATTTTGTTGCGATATACCGGGTGGTTCAAAAATTAGTAGGGGGTGGACGGACTTCAGACGAGCACTGTATACAATGGAATATAAATATATAATAATTTGCCTTGTTACATAAAAAATATCGCTTGCACTGAAAAGTTCTGCACTAAGGTGAAAGCATTACTCATCATATATAACCTGGATGAATACTTTTCTCACGAATTTCAATTTGAATCTGTAAATTCGACCTCTGTAACATTTTCATATTTTTTATCTATGGCTCGATATGAGCACTTGTGATACAAACTTATAGCACCTCCGTAGGTTTATGAATAACTATTTGGTTCGTCCTTAATATTGCTTCAATTGTTTTTATATTCTTTAGTATATTTTTTATATGACTGTCTGTTTTTTATGTATGTCAGTCTGTATATTTATGTTTATTAACAAGCTTTGTCAACAAGTGCATCTATACTTATGATAATAAAGAATATTTTGAATTGAATCGAATTGAATGATCACTATGAAAATTAGAGAAACTCACATTTCTCATGAATCTTTCATAAAACAATGGCTATCCCAGACATATCTCAAAAAGATTCATATACAATTCCAACTCTTTCAATGTCCAACTGAGTACTCAAACAAACAGTTTATATATAAAAATGCCATTATGATCATGATACTGTGAATTCACCTCATTATTGGTCCATCTTCACTTTGATTTTTCAATATGAAACTTTTGAGTGATGCAGCTTTACGAGGTATGAAGAGAACAGAACTTCTTATTCAAATCCATATCTTTGAAGTCCCTTGTAATATCATAATTTTTCTCAGACATTTCCAAGATAACAACGTGCAATCACCCTGAATATCATCACAAATAAAAAATGATTTCCGCTTCAATGGTGCAGCCGCCTTAATGATTTCGATCAGTCATCTGCAAAAATACGTCATAATTTCCATTCCAAAATCCAGCAAATAATAAAATGGTAGATTTCCTTCTATTTAATGCATGCCCGCTGAAGAATGGCACGCAATCAGAATAAAACATCAGCATAAAATAACGTTTGGAATACCGTCATCAATACGGAATAATATTGTTCGGTCCTCTTTCCTTATTTGATATTTCACTGAAGCTTCTAAATTGCGGGCAATCATTTCGAGGACTTAAAACTTGAGTGGAATTTATTAATTCCTTTTACCGCCTTGAATATTTTTCACATACTTTTTCATCAGAGGAGCAAATATTTGATTTGAAGAATGAATCCGAATTACCTCGAACGGTTTTCTCAAATTCAAGTGAAAGATATGAACGACAGATACAATGACACATGTGACTATGACAGAATATTAATATACTTTGTCATCGACTTTCCTCCGTTTCAGAGATTCTATTGATGAAGTTGACGAGCATTTTTTTTATTGATTCCTTTTTTCCTATTGCTATACAGGGTGTTTCTCGATAACATGCCGATATTTAAGGAGGTTATTCTTGGGTCCATTTCAAGAAAAACAAAACATATTTTCTAAAGGTCTTAGCTTTCGAACTACTGTGTTATATTAATATGAACTGAATACCATGTTATATCAATATAAACTGGATAATGAAATGCTTCTAATGATTATGACATCAAAACTATATTGACAGTACTTTAACACATCAAATCAATGACATTTTTTTATTATAGAGGTTACAAAAAAAATAACATAACATTACCCTCTAATATATATATATATATATATATATATATATATATATATATATATTTTTGGAAAAATTGAAGCAATCAATCAAATGATCAATTCGTTATTACCTTGAGAGTTCAACTTTCCAACCAGAAAGTTATAATATTTTCATTGGTGATTTGAATATCGACCTACTGAAAAACAATGAATATAATACAGAATATAACAACACACTAAACGAATTCGGTTTCACCTCCACGATTAATAACCCAACAAGAATACAGGGTGGACATAGCTCATGCATGTATCGACCACATATTCTTAAAATCAAAATTCAACGTACTTGATCAAATACTGCACCTAGTATTACAAACCGACATTACAGATCATTTCTCAACAATACTACAGATAATTCTGCATTACAGATCATTTCTCAACAATACTACAGATAATTCTGGACAAGACCAAATGCCCCAAGGAACGAAAAATAGTGAAATACATAGATGAAACAAAACTTAAACAAAAAATAAAATGGCTCAATTTCTGAGAAGAAACCCAAATGATAACGAACTAAAACTCCGCTACAAAAAATATAGAAACAAATTGTCGACTCTAATTGAAAAAACTAAATTTGAATACTATAAAAACAAAATCGAACTCAACAAATCAAACACAAAAGCTTTATGGAATGTAGTTCAAGAAGTTAGTAACACTAAAAAATCGAAAATATCTATTGATAATATAGAAAATGAACAAAGAGAGATATTAACAAATCCAAAGGACATCGCTAACGAATTCAATAAATCATTCAATAACACCGGGAAAAAACAAAATATAAGCCCTGATCCTAACTACAAAATCAATAGACCATCCCTTCCAAACTCAATTACACTCTTACCCACAAACACACATGAAGTAAAAAGCCTTTTTCATGAGTTGAAAACAAAGCCGTGGGATCGGATGAAATTAAATCGGAAACGCTGAAAGTTATCGCGTCATTTATAGCTGAACCACTAACTCACATATTCAACGAATGCATAGAAACTGGTACCTGGCCTAGAGCATTCAAATGTTCAGTTATCATCCCAATATATAAAAAAGGTAACAAAAAACTGACATAAAATTATAGACCTATTTCATTAATCACCCACTTATCAAAAATACTTGAGGAACTTCTAAAAAACAGACTACAAAATTTTATTAATAAATATAACATACTTTCCGAAAGACAATATGGTGTTCGAGAAAAAACGTCCACTCAAGATGCTTTTCTGACCCTTACCGAAAAAATTTATAATTCGTTAAACAACAACAAACCCTGTCTATGTGTATTCATTGATTTATCGAAAGCATTCGATGCTGTTAGCCACGAGTTACTCTTTGAGTCACTGGAGGACATCGGTATCAGAAACACTTGCTTAGATTTATTCGAAAGTTATGTAACGAGTAGATATCAGACAGTCCGAATAAATAATGTCGACAGTGAATCGTTAAACGTAAAATGTGGAGTGCCTCAAGGTACAGTTCTCGGACCTTTCTTTCAATATCTACCTAAATGGATTGTTCTCCACAAAAAGTAAGGGAAAAATTATCGGCTTTGCAGACGATACCGCAATTTTCTACGAAGCAGATAACTGGACAGAAGTAAAGGAAATAGTAGAAACTTCATTATCATTAAAAAATGGCTTGAAAGCAGGTTGCTAACTATAAATTTTCGAAAAACCCTCTTTTCTACCTTTAAGTTGTAATGAAACAAATCTTCCTCACTTTACTCAGCTCAATATCCTCGATGGTAAAAACAATCTCAGAATTACAGCTGAAAGTAACATACAATAGTAAGGAGTCGTGATAAACTGGCACATGAAATGGGACATACACATCAACTACGTCACCAAAAAACTAGAATGTATCCTTTATAGATTAAGATACATGAAAAAAATCCTTCCTACACATCATTTACTCACACTATATCATGCACTCGTTGAAAGTCATTTTCGATAAAGTTTAATAGCATGGGGAGGTGCACTAAAATCCCATATCCGACCCCTTGAAGTTCTACAACGACGATTCCTGAAAATTATTTTGAGTAAAAACTCAAGATATCTAAGTCATCTACCCTTTCAAGAATCAGAGGTACTCGACCTTAAACTACTAATTACTACAATGTCAACATAAAGTACTATACAACAAAACCCTCGTCAAACTTACCAACACACACCCATAACACTAGACAAAGAAATAACTACAAAATACCGCAAATAACAAAGTCACCGCTGAAAACTAGTTTTTCTTACAACGCTCCAAAAATGTTTAATTCTTCACCTGAAACAATTCGTACTATACCCAACTTATTGCAATTTAAAAAACAGCTGAAAATATTCATGAAGAGATCTGAAGTACGAGATTTCTGAAAATGATTATTTCAATCAATATTGACCAAGAAACCTCCTCGTTATATTTCGTATACATTCTTATCTCTATCCCACTTCCGTATATGCTAAATATGGATACGCTTCAACAAATATTGTTATTTTATTACATTTTTAAATTTTATATATACAGTGCTAGTCAAAAGTCCCCTCCCCCCCTCGTATCTTTTGAACGGGTATACTTATAATAATGAAATTTGGAGGGTGGAAATAAACGGATGTAGGCTTCTCAACTGGTCATAACAGGTAACGCAATAGTCATAAATGACGTCACAAGGCCACTGTGACCAATAATTTTAAATAGGACCCTATGGCAAGTGACAGCTCGTTTGAAAGGTATTGAAAATACCTATTCAGTCATACCAATTTTGTTTGAGTTTCGGCTGATTTTGATTGATAAATTGAAGAAATACGAAAATTATAGTTTCGCATTTAATTAATAAAGATTTTAAAGTACGCCTCTGGTTAATTGTCAAAAAAGTTGACGTTTTTGAATTCTCTACTTGTCAAAAGTGTTTATACCTTGAAAATTTACCTAAGCTATTGTTTAACGAGACGTTTAAGTGTTTACATAGGCAAAATGGTACGTACTGTAGCCGACAAAGTAGCAGCTATCTTAATAATTGGTGAATGTAGAAACAATTTCCATGCAGCGGAACGACTGTTTAATGAGAGGTACCCCGATCGCCCTATATCGAGGGTTTATTTGAGGGAGCTTCTTCGGAAGTTTGAAGCATCAGGTAGTGTTCAAGATGCCAAACGATCTGGTCGACCAACAATTAGTGATGACAAAAAAATTGACATAATTGGAGAAATGGTAGTAAACCCTACTTCTTCCACAGCCCAAGTTGCGTCTATCTGTGAAGTCAGTCAAAGGACAGTACATAGGGTGTTGGCTAAAAACAAATTTCATCCATACAAATTAAAAATGGTGCACCAACTTTCAGATGATGACCCCGACCGAAGACTAGAATTCTGTGAAACTATGTCCAATAAAATGAACCAACAACCAGGCTACATACAGACAATTTGTTTTAGTGACGAAAGTACTTTCTTTCTCAATGGAATGTTAACACTCAAAATGTGAGGTATTGGAGTGACACAAATCCTCACATCTTTCGTGAAAACATACTCAATTTCCAGAAAAGTAAATGTTTGGGCAGGTATTTTGGGAAACCACATAGTTGGGCCTCTTTTTCTCAATGCTAACTTAACCGGTGAATTGTATCTGGAGATGTTACAAAATGATATTGAGGCGTTAATTCTTGAAATTCTAGAAGATAATCCAGATGAATTCGACAACTTGGAAATGACGTTTCAACAAGATGGTGCTCCTGCACACTATTACGGTGCAGTAAGACGTTACCTAGATGAAGAATATCGTGGTAGATGGATTGGACGACGAGGTTCGATCGAATGGCCAGTTCGGTCACCGGACCTTACACCATTAGATTTTTTTCTATGGGGGTACTTGAAATCTAAGGTTTACGCTACAGCACCTGACAGTATTGCCATTCTGAAACAACGAATTGTTGAAGAATGTAGGGCAATTTCCGCTGACACACTGGGACGAGTACGACAAGAGTTTAGCAATAGGATGCATTACTGCCAGGAAGTAGATGGAGCACATTTTGAACACTTATTATAAGAACTGGTTCTTAAATATTTATTAATTAAATGCGAAACTATAATTTTCGTATTTCTTCAATTTATCAATCAAAATCAGCCGAAACCCAAACAAAATTGGTATGACTGAATAGGTATTTTCAATACCTTCCAAACGAGCTGTCACTTGCCATAGGGTCCCATTTAAAATTATTGGTCACAGTGGCCTTGTGACGTCATTTATGACTATTGCGTCA
The DNA here is from genome assembly GCA_018342105.1 of Gonioctena quinquepunctata. NCBI lineage: Eukaryota > Metazoa > Arthropoda > Insecta > Coleoptera > Chrysomelidae > Gonioctena > Gonioctena quinquepunctata. Next base: position 97,423 of record JAFIRS010004058.1, read on the forward strand.
CCTGTTATGACCAGTTGAAAAGCCTACATCCGTTTATTCCCACCCTCCAAATTTCATTATTATAAGTATACCCGTTCAAAAGATACGAGGGGGGGAGAGGACTTTTGACTAGCACTGTATAATCTTGTATACTCTTACCCATATCAAAATTCTTGTAATAACCGATTAACAGTCCATTTTATTCATAATTGTAGTATATGTCCCAAAATATTGTATTAAGTGTCCTGCAATGGTGAATGGATATTATTTTTATAACATTATATTTTATGAAAATACTGTAGTTCATTCACATTGTTTTTTGGAGTTTATAACATTATTGTATTCACTTCACTCAAATAGATTAATGCGTAGTTTCTACTGTATTTAGACCTAATTGAATCTAAAATTCCTTGTGTCGATGATTCAAATTCTATACATATAATATATATTGACTTTATTTATATTGAATTCAAATAGTCTATAACTAAATTTATTGCATATGACTCCATTGTATATGATTCAATTGTATTTTTTTCTGCGAAACAAGTGTAAAAATACTTATCACCAATCTACTCTATTCATTCTAAATAGTATCCTTGTAAACCCATCTTTTTTAAATAAAGTTATATCAATATTATTATTATGTGAAAATACAACATGACTTGTCACACGAAATCATTCAGGTAAGCTGGCTTGATTATTGGTCTACCAAATTTCGTCCTGGGACAATAATTGTCATCAGTCCTTTGCAAGCTATAATTTCCCTGTATTTTCGAATCATCACATATCCCTACCATATTCAAAGAGTTCGGGAATTACTCCCTCGTGACTTTCCATTACGTATCAACTTCTGTCGTTGGTTTCTCCAATAGGTTACATTTACATTCACGCGCAATCACGCGCGATTGGAGCGCCACGTTCCAATCGCGCGCGAAAGAACGTCAGTGTAATGGTAATAAATCACTCGGTTTTTAGACGTGTTGAAACCTGCATGATAATGTACGTTCTTTCCCAAGGGATTTTGTGCAGTTGAGTTTTTCAAGTTGTTTTCACTATCACGCGGTCAAGCTTGTGTAGTTTCAAGACTGTGAGTATGTTTTAATTTTCGCCAAACTTGTAGTTTTTTATTATTATGGTATTGTTTTACAGGTGAGAAGCGTTAGATTCACGCAATGACAGATTCACGATATTGGAGTGAAGAAGCAGTTACAAATTTTATTGAAATATATAAAAGTGTTACATGTCTATGGAAAATTAAAAGTCGCGAGTACACTAATCGCAATTTAAAAATGCCGCTTACGACAAACTTGTGGAGTTTTGTAAAACAATAAATCCTGGAGCTAATCGGGACTACGTTGTTAAAAAAATACAAAGTTTCCGAGGGTCATTTAGAAAAGAATAAAAAAAAATAGAGGACTCAAAACGAAGTGGAGCTGGTGCGGATGAAATTCATTCGCCAACACTATGGTACTTTGATCTACTTATGTTTACAATGGACTAGGAATTACCTACAAAAAGTATATCCAACATTGACGAAGATCAGACGGAAACTTTCATTATTGAAGAAACCGAAGATAGTCAAACTTTTGACGAAGATGAAGATGATGGTTCCGAACGCAATGATACACAGGTAATTTTTCACATATACATTTATTAAGAACCAAATTACTCGAAATTTAGCTTTACCTCTAATTAACATTTCATCTTGCCAATGAACTTTTCCATCTGTATTAAAATAATGAGTATAATTATCTCGGTTAATTTTAGCAGCTTCCATATAATTTTTTCTTTTGCAATTTTGTAAATTAATCATTTCAACAGCATTTTTTGCCAGTCACCCATGTGCAATTAATGTGATACAAGGTTTTCATGATCAAATGTTGTCGATGATGTATAGGACGTATCGCGCTTTCTGAGAAAATTGTGTAAGGCACAAATAGCAAGTATAACATAATTTATGTTTTCGGGATAAGTCATATGTATAGGCTTATGGAGGATTCTGAATCGTGCAGCTATAAATCAAAATGCATTCTCAGAGACATTTCTTGCACGCGATAGTCTGTAGTTGAAAATTCTTTTGTTATAAGAAAGATCCCTTTGGGGAAATGGATTCAAAAAGTGTTCATTTAAAGAAAATGCTTCATCTCCCAAAAAAACGAAATTCATCTTATGTTCAGTTTCATTGTTGTTTGGTGAATTCAACTGTTCTGAAACAAACATCGAATATGATTATAAACCCTGTTTCTAATAAAGTACACCTACCATTTACCAATTTATGATAAAATTCCGTGCTTTCAATTACTCCACCATCAGATAATCTTCCATTTTTTCCAACATCAACAAAAATGAATTCATAGTTGGAGTTGACAAGTGTCATTAAAACAATTCTATAAAAAAAATTATAATTATAATATTGTGCTCCTGAACGAGAGGGAGGTACTATGTGTATATGTTTGCCATGAAGGGCCCCTCCACAGTTTATAAATTGCCATTTTTGTTCAAATCCATTTGCTATTTCCAGCCATTCTTCCTTTGTAGATGGAAACTGTAACAAGAAAACTTTTTTTTCAGATGTCTACTAAAAGGACGTTAGAATCTCCACCAATATCTGGTGATCAACCTCTGAAACGCCCACCTGTTCCAATTAAAAAAGCCAGGAGTTCAAAACAAAATAAATCCCAGATGGACTTCATAAATGATTGCAAAACTCAACTTGTAACCACGGATTCTTTGGACGAATTCGATGCATTAGCAATTGCGTGGGCAAAAAAGATGAAGAGAATGGCTCCGACCCAAGCTATTTACGCCGACATGCTTATCAATAAAATCATTATTCAAGGATTATTGAATCAATTAACAAATCACACAGCAGTTGTAGAACAGACATTATCTCCAGTTCAACCTTGCCCATCACCAACTCTATTTTCACCTGTCAGCCCATACAGTACTGTTTCATCCAATTCTTTTTCAACTCAGCAAGACCAACCATCTCAGACAAAAACATCATCAGATTTAACATCGTTTTATGAACAAGCAAGTAGTTCTTATCAGATTTTGTAGCTGTAGTCTGTTTTTATAATATGAAATAGACAATTTCTGTTAAATAAAGAAGACTGACTTACCTTTGAATACGTTTTCTTCAAAACCTCATATATAGCTTCACATGTATCTGGTATAATTTCACATAATGCTGGTGCTGATATTCCGGTAGAAAATTTTAATTCTTCGAACGAACGGCCTGTAGCTAAATATCTAAACGTTGCTGTTAATCTTCCTTCGACTGTTATACTTTCACGCATTCTTGTATCTTTTTTAGCAATTGAAGGGGAAACCAGATTCAGCAATATGCGAAATGATTCTGAATCCTTTCGCAAATAATATTTAAAATCCATTGGAAACTTATCACGCAACTCATTTATCAAAGGCATATGCCCATATTTGTTCCGATTTTGCATCCATGCTTTTATCCAACAACTCCTTTTTTGACGATTATTTAAAGTATTCAGATATGCCAGGCACAGAGCTACCTTTATCTTTCGTTTTCGGTTTTTAATTTTGTCCATTTTGGTCAAACCGTATATAAAACTGTTGAAATTTTTAACACTCCACGAGCAACGACTAGCACGAGTGAAACTTGGCACTTTTTGATTTACACTAGCAGTTTTATCGTCTACGATTCTCGGTACAGGCCAAAACCAAGCGATTGGAATGTTGCAATTTTAAGGAGACAAATTTTACAACGCGACACTCTTGGCCACGCGAAAACACGCGCGATCGGACGTGGCGCTCCAATCGCGCGTGATTGCGCGTGAATGTAAAGGTACCTAATGCCTTATTGAAAATCCGAAGCAAATTTCTCACGCAACGCTATACGCAATTTCCACAACAATCATTTGTGGTCAAACGAAAACCCCCATGCGACACAGGAATCACTTTGGCAAGAACAGTTCTCTCTTAACGTATGGGCAGGAATCGTTGGAGATTATTTTATAGGTCCATTCTTTATTTCGGGAAGATTAAACGGAGAGAGATATCGACATTTTCTTGGAGAAGATTTGCCTATCTTACTGGAAGATGTGCAGCTCAGACTACGAAATGCAATGTGGTTTATGCATGACGGTGCCCCGGCACATTTTAGCATCCAAGCGCGAGAATTTTCAGATCAAACTTTCGGCAACCGTTGAATAGGTCGGGGAGGGCCTCAACCGTGGCCTCCTAGGTCACCAGACCACAACAGTTTGGATTTTTTCCTGTGGGGACATTTAAAATCCTCAATTCATCAGAAACCTATCCAAAATGGAGGAGAATTGAGTAATCGAATAATTAACTCTTGTAGAACGATTCAAAATACTCCAGGAAAAGAGTGCACGAATCACCGAGAATAAGATTGGATACGTGCATACAGGCAGCAGGTGGACATTTCAAACATTAATTGTGCTTTTGATTTATATCTAGTGTTCCGTTATTTATCGTTGTTTAAAAATCGTTTGAAATGTTTCTATGTTGAAGAAAAAAAAAGTTTTCAAATTTTTTTCACTTTTTGACAAAGACATGCATCGATTAATTTGAATCGAAATATTTCGAAAACGGCTGTTTGTAGCGACTTTTGGAAAGCATACCTTTTTCACGTAAAAATGATCGATTTTTTTTCTAGAAAATGTGATACATACATGCACGACAAAGTTGTGACTCAAAAGCGACAACGACCGGTAGGTCGCCCCTACAATTCATGGCCAAACTAAGATCAAATTTGGATTTCTCATATTGAAAAATCCCCAAATACCAATTTTCGTCCAAATATCGACATTATTTTTAAAATTATATACGAAATACCA